>QQSS02218782.1:0-10907 GCA_003687565.2 Craspedacusta sowerbii
ACACATAGGCACACGCGCGCACACACACCCCACACACACACACACATATATATATATATATATATATATATATATATATATATATATATATATATATATATATACTGCATTATCTTTGACATGGGTTCGTTAATCAACGATTTTGATCAACAGGAAACATTTTTAAAGGAAGTTTTGATGAACTCTCATCGACATAATTCCTTGAACGTCCATTATAAATTGTCCAAACTTTTTCAGCATCAAGGTTGCGTATGTTCCCCAAAAGAAATTAAACTTCCGAAGCGATTAAAGACTTTAGCGGAACATGCTAGATTGTTAAAGCACGTTTGGGATACATTAAATAGGCCATGGATTCCAACTCAATGACAAACTATGATGTCGTATGTCTGCTTATAGCATGTTTGCTATAATCCCAAAGCCAGGGTTGACGTAACACTCCCGTATGAATGCGCGTTTCAATTTTGCTACGTTACTCAGTTGTTCCCAGTGTCCGGCTCGCTTGACAACCTAACATTTCCGAAGTCAAAATATGAGCTAAACATCACACAAATATCGACTATATATATTCAGTACTAGGTCGCTTACCGGAACGTCCTAAAGAATTCGAGTAACAGCGATATCTGCAAGATTCACGCGGCTACCTCAACAAGCTCCAAAATCAGTTTTGATCAGTACCAATCCGCAAGAAAAGCCATTAAAGATATACAACAGATGACAGAAAAATGGATCTCTACCAAACTCTCCACGTAGAAAATTGTTGTTGAAGCCATCTGGAAGCTAGCTCTGCCATCTGTGTCGAAAACGTCATCATAGCCTGCCACGGAGCATTTACTCGTTTGTAATCCGCTACATGAACAATACACTGGCAAATAAAACAAACTTGCAACGTTGGGGCTCTTCTGAGACCACACCAGGGGATCACTGCGGAGAGAGGCAGACCCTTGGACATGTAGTAGCTGAACCTGCATTAAGGGCCGCCCGATTGAATTGGCGGCATGACTCAACAGTCTTCTGTATTGCCAAGTCCTTAACAGGTGCAGGCACAAATCTAAGGATGTTCGCCGACATTTCTAAGTCAATGTTTCCCTCGCCGAGCATTATTACATGATCATCTGCACATATAGTACTTGACGTTGGGCTTTGAAACCAATATCGGAAAGAACTCTGCCAGAAAGGAAGCTAAGGAAAAGGAAACTAAGGAAACGTTATCAAATTTGTTCGAGTCTGTAAAGTAAATAAATGTAAGTTTGGGTTTCCATTTTTATTGTCATTATTATCATTATTATTATTGTTCAAATGGCTAGCCTTAAGTACGTTTCGTCTCGGCCAAGAAACTTGCCAGATACCTTTAGTTGGAGTCTTGTTTGGCCATGTAACTGCTTGGAGTCTCATTAAGAACTCGAGACCTCTTGAGACCTCGTCCCAGTTTTTAGAGAAGAACCCACGACCTAGTAATCTTTAAGACAAAGAATAACGCTAATAATCTCTGGAACGTTTCAGTCCCTTCTTGGACTACCTTTAGAATTAATGAAAAATAACACAAGAAAAACATGACTGGCTGTGAGTCAAGTTTATAACGTTAGCCTACTTGCAAATTTTTGTTTTCCCCGGATTCTAAATGAATTATTTACAGTACCTAGGCCAATGAGATCTTGATATTGTTCGTTTGTTTATTTATTTATTTATTTATTTTTGGGTTGTTGTGTCCTGTCAGGACGAGAGGAATGAATGACATCTAAAGCATCACTTAGCCGACCTCAAATGTTGAGCGACTCATCAGTGCTTTGTTTACAAATGTCAGTGCGGCCAGGTTGATCATGCCTGTGTCGGCATGGCTATCCACCACAAATATCCAAGTATTAAAAAAAAAACAAGCTACATTCTTTAGAAGGAAGAAGAACCCTGTAATTGTCAAGCATATGTGATCTTCACCCTTCTTAGTCAGGCATCGCTCCAAGTCGGATTCTTATTCGTGTGGTTGCGCACGCGGGGTTGTACCGAGGCTAGCTAATTGCTTCCTCTCGCGTCGTCCAAGAAAAGTGGCTGCGCATAGAGACTCGACGTTAAAACGCTAATCATGCTGGAACGTACTGATTAAGAAGAACGTCATTTTCATGAAATAGCGTTGCCAAAGGTAGGCGATGCAGTTCATTTCTCATAGCCTCTTTATTGATAGCGAGGTCACTATATTTTGGAATAGAGTTAACTCACCATCTAGCTTTAGAAAAGAAATAAGGACTTTCGATGGGTAGATCTTCAAGGCAAAGCTAATAATTTATGTAACATGTCGGTCATGTCTTGGACCATCTTCAGATTATACAAAGTAGAATACTACCTAAATTATAACAGGCACTCACATTTGGAGCGACACCTGCGCAAGGTTGTGAAGCAGGCGTAAAGATCAAAATTGAATTTTATTGAATTATCGTTAACGATAAAATTTTCTTGGCGAAAATTTTAGACCGAAGGCAGCGACGCCAAAGAATGCGTTGTTTATAAATTTCAATGTGGCCAGTGCGACGCTGGCTATATCGGCATGGCAATGCGCCACCTACACCAACACATAGAGGAACAAAAACAACAGTCGAGCACACTTGCCTCGTGGAGAGACTAGGAAATCCTCCACGCTGCGGTCGTTGGGCAAGCAGGGTATGTGACATATTTTTCTGGCTACCCTGTTTGGCGAATCTCCTAAAAAGACCTAACCACCACATTAAGACTTCGTCGTCCGCTGGGAAGGTCTTCAAAAAGAGTGTCTCCTGGTAACAGGGGACCGCGCTATGTCAGTTTCAAGATCGTTGGAGCATCGACCAGTCGTCTGAGTCTCCCTTTGAGTACACGTATCGAGCTCTTTTAGCTCCTTGGGAGACTCAACCAACATCCGACGACTGGCGTCATTTGCTGTCACCGACGATCGATGGACTGCGCATCTGGGGAAACTGCTGGCTTATTACCATCAACAACAACACTTGGCTCATGCCGATATAGCCAGCGTCGCAATGGCCACATTTAAAGTTGTAAACAACGCATTGTTGACTCAGAATCTTTGTTTCACTTCCTTTGGCCTAAAACTTTCGCCAATTTTGTGGCTCGGTGTTACTGACTGAATCGTTACCCGTACTTTACTGTTCATTTAGATGGTGCTTTAGGTTGCGCGCATTCCTGTCATCCTTATAAGGAATAATGAATCACATGATATAATCGGCTAAACTGTCATCCACGTTCTGTTGGCGGGTAATGCACTTTTCGAAAAAGTCAAACACAATCCGGCCAAGTAAAGGGTCCTTATTTCTTCTCTAAAGCTAGATTGTGAGCTTACTCTGTTCCGAGAAATCAAGAACACGAGCAGGAAGCTGACGAGCTGCCAGACTGCTATTGACTTTATCAACCTTTGCCCAAAAATTTTCAGTCACTTCTGAGTTTGCAAATGTGTCCTATGACAAGGCTAAAAAATTAGGCAATGCAACGGAAGTTTTTGAGCAAAATGTACTCAAAGAAGAATAACAAAATACAACAGCTGCAAAGAACTCAGGGACGAATTGGCTAGTTTGTTCTGTGAGGCATGCAAACGTTGGTCTACATTTTGCTACCTTGCGTGCTTGAACACCGTCAACAAACTACATCGGAAGAATTTTATTGAAACATCCGAGAAGAACATCTAAAAATTCTCGCGACTCATTAAACCCAAACTTGACAAGGATAAGCACATAATTACTCTGTGGAAATATCGGCTGACTTCTTTCGAAAAACTGGCACTGTACAGGGGTCTAAATTTTGCTTTTCCAACCAAAGTATCCAAACTAGATGTTCTAGCATCTTTCAAACGTGGGTACTGAGACTTGGATAAGCAACTGACATATGACAAGCGACCTTAAACTTCTTCATCGATGAAGTCCATTGCTCTCGCCTATGCTGAATAAAGAGGTAGCAAGCCTCCACGTGCTCTGACTCATTCCATCTAGAGGCTACAAAACCGCACATATATCGTTATTACAGAGCCAGACAAGAGATCGGATGTTGTCATCATGGACTAGGATGTTTACATCGAGCTTCTTACGGGAGCTTCAGTGTCCGATTCAGCAAAGTTTGCAAAGGTTAGCGAAGAACGGGCTAAATCATGAGGCAGCCCACTCAAATTTTATTACCCACTGCTAGAACGCGAGAGAGCTCAACGAGACAGTCACGAAGATTTTGCCCAAACCAGTCGCAAGGGTTGTTTCTAGTAACGGTGCTCGTCCTGCCGAAAACGCTAAAAAAAAAAAGAAACTAGCCATGAGACCAATACTTTCCGCAACTGGAACACATAACTCCAAATTGGCGAAATAGCTAGACAAAGTGTTGAAGCCAATGGCTTTAAATGAGCACGTGATAAGAGATATTCTTGATTTCTTTGAGACCAAGCTATCAGGAAAGGCTATGAGGCCATGTGAAATACTTGTGTCGTACGATGTCACGTCGTTTTTCACGGATGTACCAGTAAATGAGACCATAGAAATCCTTGTTGAAAAAGCTTTTCAAGACGATTGGTCAAATAAAACCCATAAACTTAGCATCTCTCGAGCTGACCTGTGCAAGCTGCTCAAGCTAGCGGTAAAGGACCAACCCTTTACATTTGACGTTGCTTCGTACGTGCAATGGAGATGGATCGCCACTTGGCCCAGTGATGGCAAATACAATCATGTGCCACTTGGAGCAGAAGCTAAGAAACGAAGGCGAACTTCCCGAGTTTACTGACGCTTTGTCGATTACACCTTGGCAATAATGCCTAGCGAAATTGCGTCCAAGGATTTTCTTAGTGCGCTTAACAGTCTTCATTCGTCCCTGTCCTTTACAGCAGAAGTGGAACAGAACAATGGTATCTCATTCTGTGGCGAGGGATAAAGTGCCAAAGTGGATACTATCTACATCTGTTTTTCATAAGCCAACGGACAACGGACTGGACCTCCAAAGTCATACGGATGTTTGATACAAGAAATGTCTAATCAAGTCAATGCTGTACAGAGCGTATCGTTTGAGTAGCGATTGGTCCGCCCTAAACGAAGATGTCGAACATTTGTGCACAGCGTTTCTAAAGTTAGCCTAACCGTCAACTTTATTTGACCGGATTGTGTTTGACTTTTTCGAAAAGTGCATTGCCCGCCAACATAACGTGGATGACAGTTTAGCCAATTAGATTCATTATTCCTTATAAAGATGATAAGAGTGCGTGCAACCTAAAGCACCGTGTAAATGACCTGGCGTGTAAAGTAAGCGTACAATTCAGCCAATAATCACAAGCCGAAAACGGCGAAAGTTTTAGGTCAAAGAAGTGAAGCCAAAGATTGTAAGTCAACAATGCGTTGTTTACAACTTTCAACGTGGCCAGTGCGACGCTTGCTATATCAGCATGACAACCCGCCACCTGTATTAAAGCTTCGACGAACGCAAGCATCAGTCGAGCATAATATTGTGCAACACTTGCCTACACATCAATTGCCGGTCAATCTCGTTGTTCAAGCCTGCTTCACAACCCTGCGCAGGTGTCGCTCGAAATGGGAGTGCCTGCACATTGGGAGCTGGATTATAGCGCGCCATAAGTCAATCAAATTCAGATCTATTGATCAGATGTTTCTAGCACAGCCACGTGATTATCATTGGTTTGTAAACGGATGACTTTTTGTATGTACCTGGAAAAAGTCCTTATTATTCAACATTTTCATCCTCGGAAGACGGTAAACAGTAAAGGAATAGCTACTTTTGCGGTAACTTGTTACTTTAACGCCGTTAGTTGCTCAGTTACTTTTCGGGGGCAGTAACTAACAACTTTAACTAATTATCTTTTCCAAGTAACGTGCCGCACACTGAAATTACCACCCTCATGCACTGTGTAACCGCAGCAACGTTACTTCAAACCGTAGTTATCAATTACTAAAATAAAGTAGGATCCATAGCGTGTTCAGTACTTTCGTGCTACCAATGCAAGTGGGCTGAACTTACAATTCGGGCAAATGTTGAGGCATCTGCACGACGATCAATTTTTTACAATAACATTAAACAATTAACTATTTACAATAGCAGAAAGCTTGAAAATACCGAATTCCAAAGTTATGGTGCCTTGACGTTTTTGATCAATGTTCAGAGTATGGGGATGTTTCGGCCGATCACGGGTTGATCCATGACGCACTTAACCATTTATTGATCATTGTTTTCCAGCACCTCATCGCGTCTCATTGTTTGAGTTTCATCTGAAGTACTTACCGAAGGAGAATACCCCACGTCAGTAGTCCGATCCTTGTTTTAAGACTCAAGGAAGTCCGTGCAAAAAGTACCTTCATGATTTTATAGTCAGAAAAATGTTATGAATCCATACTCGGTTGTGCTCTTGGCGCTTCGAGGTAACATATTGCTCAAGATTGTTTGGAGAAATAAGAGCGATAGTTTTCTTTGGCAAATCTTCGCGTATCAGTTCTCTGTGAATGTTTACAATAACAATAGATTGCCCTTTATTTAGATGGCCCTTTTTCATTTTTCAACTTCTTTTCGTAGATTTTCATACATATTTTTGGTAAGTTTTTCCCTTCATGTTCTCAATCTTGTATCTTAAGCTGAATCAATTAAAAATATATTATTATATCCCAGCCTCATCATCTTCAGTCATTTTTGAACAAGGAATTACGAGGATAAAAAATAAAGTTTTAAATAATAAGGAAACGCCATTTAGTATTCGTATGAACGAAATGGTTGTCCATAAAGAACTGTGTGATTTTGGTCGAGAACGCAATTTATATCACCTGACGTCGTCACGTCGTCTATCAGAGCCGTCGCAACGTTTGGCTGCCAGGACCTGGTTTCTACTTGCTGCGCTATTCTTCCTCTCAACTAGACAAGACTTGACAAATATCTATTTTCTCCAAAGAGCTTACAAAAGATTGCCGACACCCGTGGTAAAAAAAATGCAAAAATGAGAAGGAGAACTCTTGGTAGTAACTCTCCCCAACCCTATTGCTTGTCAATTAAAGCATGCTTGCTTTTCCCGTAGAGGTAATCGTATTAACGTATGTAATGTAATATAATATGATAACGGGTATATAATAACTCTGTGGCTTTTCCTTAAGGCACAAACGCACATTAACACAAAACCATTGCAATAGCTTCGCAAAAATGTTGAGAGCAAATGTTTAACACGAACTCCATCGAGAGAATGTTTGCAAGGGCGAATCATCTGTTAAACGTAGGGGACAAGAGATATTTGAATGGCATGTGTAGTTCGGGCTGCCCTGTTAGTCGATGGGTTTGCGGATAAACATAAGACAACATTCACAGAAAGCGCTTTGGTCTAAGTGTGTTAGAAGTAAATAGCAGATGGCTTGCTTTATGACTGGTTTGTTCTTGCGCATGCGCTGTGGTATACTTTGTGGCTGGAAAGATTTCTATAATCGGTTAGCTCACCCTATCACTAGGATTGCTTCTACAAGCAGTAGATTTGGCTAACGTTAAAAATAGGATAGCTTATTTAACCAAGCAAGCCGAGCGGAGCCTTTGGAGGCAGCTATAGCTATTAGTTCGTTGGCTTCCACTCAAGGTATAGCATTGCGTTCAGACAGGAAACAGCAGGCGAAAAAAAATATATATATATATATATATCTTCCAGCTTCAAGGATGAGCTTAGCACATGGGGAGCTTTGGTAAATACGCTGACGAGAGCATATTAAATAAAGTTGAGCTGCTTTATGGTATCAAAGTCTTTGCAAGCATCCGCTAGAAGCGTTTTGCAAGAAAATCATGCTTTCTTTGCATTTTTCTTAATTCCTTTACTTTTTTCCTTTTTCTTTCCTTAGTTATTATTTTAATTGCAGCAGTAACCAGGCCTCTAGATTATCGCGCGTGCCTCGCGCGCATTGGTTGCTAAGGAGAAGTGGCCATCTTAGCTGCTTATTCTTGAGATGTGAAACAAGATCGCAGAATGGTCCCAGAGGTGTCATTCAAATAAAAGAAAGGCTCACCTTTTATACGTAGTATTGTTGTCCCGAATAGGATCTCTGTAGTGGATTTGTAAAAAAAAAAAAAAAAAAAAAACAACTGTACGTTGATCCTGCCTAGGACAAGCTGAAGACAGGACAGGTTAAAGAGATTTTGTTAGCTGAGCCAAGACGAGCTGACAAGCAAGACTAGAGTATCGCTTTCTTTCTAGAACTAAAACGAAAGGTATGTTTTTGAAATGGCACGCAACTGGCAAGACTTTGCTTATTAATATAGGTCTGTCTTAGAGGCGGCTCAGACGCGTTATCTAATTGTTTAAATATCATCAATTTATCTTTATGTTTAACTAAATTGCGAAGTCCATGGCCTAGCGCACGTCTAGCAAAGTAAAATTAGAGTTTTTTTCTTTCAGTTAAGATTTTCCGTTCTCTAAACACAGCTTATTAGACTGCCTAGTATTGCCAGATAAATGAAAAGTATTGTTTTTGTAACACACACACACACGCACTCACTCACACACACACACACACACACACAGACACACACACACACACACACACACACACACACACACACACACACACACACACACACACACACACACAGACACACACACACACACACAAACACACACACACACACACACACACAAGCCCGCGCACAGACACAATCACTCACACAAAACACACACACGCACACACATAGACATACACTCGCACGCATGCACACACATACACACACACACTCACACACGCGCACATACACACATCATTAACTTCTAATAAAAGTTTTGCCGTTACCTTTTTGCTAAGATACGGATTTTGTTAAAGCCTTCCAGGTTTCCCTATTCGTTCCGAATTTAGGCAGTAAAAATGAATGTGCGAATGATGGTCGTTTGTGCCAGCCGGTGCGTACCGTCGAGAAATTACCTCGTTCGGAGTTCAACAGCTTGCACAATCCTAAAACGAAGCATAACCTCCTTGAAGGAAGTCTGCCCAAGCAGCATTCTCGCAAAAGCTCCCATAAAGTTGAAGAGTAGAAAGTATCTTCCAGGTTCCGACTATCCCACAATGCCAGGAAGTTTAGAAGCAGCAGTCAAGCCATACGTGAAGTGCTTCGTTGCAGAGAAAGAAACGGCAGATCTTAGTGATATTGGTCATGCCATCAAGGCTGTGGTTGACGAAGAGTTGAATACACATGGCGCATTGATCTTCCACAGGCTACCGCTAAGCACAGCCGGCCAAGTTAATGAAGTTGCGGAGGCCATGGGTTTTGAGATGATGACGTACAAGTATGGCACAGGGTACAGAAATCGGCTGCAAGGTGTCGTATACGAAGCAAGTGCTGAAGACCCGAGGTACACAATTGAACTGCACAATGAGATGTCCTACATGCCGGAGTTTCCCAGCAAGGTATGTCGAACAAGTCTTTTGATTTTACTCAAATTAGGGCCACCTTTCCTATCATGCCATCGCAAAACTTCACTAACTGGCTGTATTGTTCCTGATTTATGTTCATGATGTAGTTTTCACGTAAGTTCGTCATTGACCTGCGTTTTGTTTAGTTTGTGTACCTATGACCATCTTACTTTCATTGGAGATCTTCATTCAACTGCATTTTCGGGACGTGAGATGGTTAGATTACTGCATTTTATAGAAGGACTTGATTGGTCTGCGATTTGAAGACTCTTTTTTACAAGTGTTCACTTCATAAGCATGTTGTATTTCTCCGGTCTGTGTTTCGAGGATAGATACTTTTACGGATTATTTTTTTAGTTGATTTTCACCTGTCTGCGCCCCGCAGATGTCGGTGGGGAGGTAGTGATTGCGGCAAATCGAGATATCGCGCCAGCCATAAGCAAGAAATACATCGATAAGGTTCGCACCAAGAAGATCCGCTATATACGAAATCTTTTCAACAAGGAGACGTCAAACTACATTACCTGGCAAAATATTTTTGAGTGTAACACAAAAGAGGTAAGCGAATCGCTAGTGCAAGAGGTTACTTACGTTTAGTCCAGAAATGGTCCATGCGCGAAAATATTCATGGAATATCTGCGTTCGTAAATTAAGACGCATAAGCATTGGTGGGATATGCCTTGTGTGCCTCTGCGTGTGTGTTTGTGTGTTTGTGTGTGTGTGTGTGTGTGTGTGTGTGTGTGTGTGTGTGTGTGTGTGTGTGTGTGTGCGTGTCTGTGTGTATGTGCGTGTGCAATGTATTTACAATAAGAAGTTCTGTTGTTATGTTAAGTAGTAGTTAAACAACAATTTTGTTTAAAGTCCATCTACATAATGATAATATCGATATCTAAGCCTTAAAATTTCTGCATCCTTGTGATAGCCATATCGTCACACACAGTATTATTTGTTATGGGACACCTTGCTTGCCATAGGACTGCGAGAGGGCGATGCGAGAGAAAGGAATTGAGTGGCAATGGATGCCTGGAGACATCTTACAAATGTGGAACATAGTTGGCGGCTTAATAAATCTAGAAAGGACTGGGGAAGAAGTGTGGTTTAATCAGGCCGCTTCCAATCATTGCTCGTACTATAGCAGCCACCCAATGTTTGACGATGGAAAAGCCAGGTCGAGCTTGGACTACCCATTCCATGCGCAGTACGGCGATGGGGAAGAGTTTGAGGACGAACTTCTTCACCAAATCCGCACAGCAAGCTGGAAGTGTGCCACAGCATTTTCCTTACAACCAGGCGACATGATTTTTTTGGATAATCACTTAATCCAGCATGCGCGGATGAGCTATCTCGGTGACCGGTTACTTAGCGCTGTGCTGCTTCGCTGATAATTTTTTTTTTTGGGTTATGCAGATCTTCCGTGCTTAAATATCTTTCTATCACTCTTGATTAATCAATCCAGCTATCTATCTATCTATCTATCTATCTATCTATCTATCTATCTATCTATCTATCTATCTATCTATCTATCTATCT
>QQSS02218804.1:0-10906 GCA_003687565.2 Craspedacusta sowerbii
TAGATAGATAGATAGGTAGATAGATAGATAGATAGATAGATAGATAGATAGATAGATAGATAGATAGATAGATAGACTAGTAGATAGACTTTTTGTATAAGGGATTTAGCACTTAACGATATCGTATAGCTAACCGACATCCAGTTGCGCAGCTGTCTTAAGTTTCAGTTGTTGATCTGCCAAATTTCTGTGTCGGTAATTATCCGATTAAGAGGTCGTTATGTTCGATGTGCTTTTGAAGGCAGCTATGGGTGGAGAAAACTTGTGTGTGAAATTTAGCGAGTGCCTTGTGCCTCAGTGGACGAAAGCAAGCTTTTCCATCTTAGTGGTAGTTCGTCCGCTAAGGTTACTTACCATTTCCTCTCTGCTTAGTTTTGCTACGCAAGATGCTGTACATACGACAGACTGATGGTTGTATCATAACTTAGTAAAATATGTAAGAACAATGTCAGCATGCTTTGGTTTAAGCAGAATTCTCCACATACTCGCTAACTATGAAAATGGAATAGAATTGAAGATCGCATGGATATGATTGCGTTTTGAGCTCAAATAGGCATGCGCAGAAGTCAGTTTAAAGTAAAGCTCAGAGAAAAATTTTGCTCCTTCCTTGGCAACATTCACATCCAAGAATATCGTCACAGATTGGGAGGCGATGATGGCTAAGGTTATGGTTGATGCAACATAAGAAGATGCAAATTCGTCACAAACACGAAGAAAGAGGCCTAAGCTATCCTTGCTTCCTTCCCAAACATAGAATATGTCATCGATGTAACGGTGCCAGCGTACTTTAAAATTGAAGTCGATAGCTGCTAAGTAATCTTGACTAAAAGGTTGCATCAATGTCCTTGCCTAAAATCACAACTTATCGGGTGCCCTTAGCTGTGCCGCGCGGTTAGTGGAACAGTCGGTTGCCGGAAAGGATGGTGTTACGTGTAAGGACTGTATCTATAAGTGAGGGGAGCATTGTGCAGGAACGGGTCTCTGCTAGCGCTTTTGTAAAGACTCTGTACCAACAGACGAGCTTGTTTTGCTCATCGCATATGTCTGGTAAGCCCAGGGCATAGTGCGAGCAGCCTCTCTAGTTGCCCTCCACAGCAATAAGGCTTTCTTATGTGGAATATTCTTTGTTTTGGCCTTCCTGATGAGCTTGCATTGTTTTTGTTTTCGTTAGTTGGAGGAAATTCTCTGATGCCGAATGTGCCTCTTTAGGAGTGCAACTGATGGTTCACTAGTTAAAGTTGTCGTAATTGACTGCAATTGTGGTGCTAGTGAGCAAACATAAATTTTAATGTTAGCAACGTTAGTTATACACATTTTGGGGTCAAGATGTTAGGAAAACTTCGAGAAAAGTCTGTTGTTCTACCGAATTAGCGTACCAGGTCAGGAGTGGATTTGACTCGGTACACGTTACCGCTTTTGGATTCTGTTGTAACCAATACATGCGATTAATATAGCCACTTACACGTCTGATGAAGAACTCTCCAGTTTTCTTTGCATTACTTCTTCTTCTTCTTCAGAGTGAAGTTATCTTATTAAGTACAGGATAACGGGAAATTTCATTTAGCGTGGAAGCAGGACGGATTGAATGTAAGAAGACACAAATATTTTCATGTTGCGGTCTTCGTTTAGCTTCCCATTTCAGACAATTCCCTCCTTAGAGGTTGAACAGGATTATTGGGCTTCCTGTTAATTTGTGTGGTGGAAATCATGGCTCCCAAAACCTCTGCAGCCATAGCTATATAAGCGACTGATACACCCTCTGTCCACGCTCAGCATTGAGTGGAATGTCGTCCTTATTTTCGAGGCGTCATTCTGCGTTTCACGCTATTTGCCCAGACTCCACTTCTTCAACAGCGTTACTGTGGTCGCCATGATGCTTGGTTGATGGTTTACTGTAACTTAAGGCTTAGCGTTTTGAATTTGAAGATGGAAGTTAGTAAATAGGTGGAGTTGTTTGGTTGATGCAATGAACGGCCTTTCAATTTCGGAGCTCTGTTGTTTGTTTTGTTGCCCTCCATGTCCATCTGTTATTGCCGCAAAATTGGCTTTCCTTCCGCCTGATCCGACCTACACATTGCAAGAACTTGGCGATGGTACTTGGGCTTTGCATCTAAGCGAGCGGGCTGAATGGCAATATGGTCAAAAGGAGCTAGATTGTATCGAAGTCTTTCAGGCACGAACTAACAGGGGAAATCGTATTGCCTGTATGTATGTTCGTTGTTCCCCAAAAGCGAAATTTACGATGCTGTTTAGTCACGGGAATGCAGTCGATTTAGGTCAAATGAGCAGCTTTTACATTGGTCTGGGAACTCGCATTGACTGTAATATCTTTTCATATGATTACGCCGGGTACGGTCAAAGCTCGGGAAAGCCGTCGGAAAAAAATATTTATTGTGACATTGATGCAGCATGGCATTCCTTGAGAACGCGTTACGGCATTAGCCCCGAGCACATCATATTATACGGACAAAGCATTGGGACAGTTCCAACGATTGACCTTGCATCTAGGTTTGAATGTGCTGGAGTTATTCTTCACTCACCATTGATGTCTGGTATGCGTGTGGCCTTTCCTGACACAAAGAAGACATACTGTTTTGATGTCTTCCCAAGGTGAGTTGCTTGTGAACTGTATGAGCATTAGCTTTTTCTGCCGTAATTTAAAGTTTACTTGAAGTGGTGACAACTTCACAGCTTGGCATGCCATTTCTTGTACTAGGCTATGGCATAGTTCCATCAACTGTGGTGAATAAGTAATGTGCACGTGTTGCAGGTTGGTGGACTAGCAAGATATGATGATAGTATTCATATACTTCTGACAAATTTTGCATCTTGTCTTGTGTGATGGTGTCATGATGTTTAGTAGCTGTCAGTAGATTGGGGTACATCGATGGGATGTTTCATCCAGAATTGATATGTGTTGTGAGGTTTGTGACAACCATTTTAAGAGTGAATGATTGTTTTGAATTTGAAGTCAATGGCAATTATGCTTTTTTAAACACAATACATAATAGATATGTCCAATATGTTACCCTCGAATTAGCTTGTTGGATTCACGCCTGTGTGTTTGAAGTTCTTCCATGCAAAGGTGTGCCTTTCTCTGCTAGTTTGCTTTATGTTTCTGTGGCTTTTATTGTGATTGCTTCTGTATTGCATCTATTTGACGCAAAATCAATGTTGCCAAACAATTCTTGTTGAATGGAAACTTTTTGGATTTTGATAGCTAGCCAAGATTTGCAATGAGTGCCTGTTTTTGCAGAAAAAGATGGGATCTTTTCAGCAGACTCGATTCTGTTTCTGGTTCTTAAAAACTCTTGGCCATGTCTTAATTTCTCAAGTTCTCAAGTCAATTACATGTAGTTGCCCATATTCATACTATTGTATTTTCATAACTAATTCATACTAATTTTAAAAGGTCTATGTTTTGAAATACTTTTACGTCCTTCCATATAACATGATATTGTGGAAGCATCCTCTAGCATGTTGAATGCTGTTCTCTTTCCTGATTTTGACTTCTGTGTCCCTGGCCTGAGATGTGAGCCAGTTTCACTTGGTAGTTGCTGCTGATTAAAAAATTTTTTCTTTTTGAGTTAAGAGTACTTTTCAATGTTGCTGGAATGTACTTTTATTGTGAATTTTTACAAGTTATGTGAAGGTTGCATTATTAACTTCGTATGCAGCTAGTTCACCTTATTATATTTGGCTTGAAAAATGAGATGCCAACACATGTGGGCTCAACATAGTGTAGTGCGTTTATGGGAAAGGAGGGATAAGTTCTGGTTACATTTTCTCTACCCAGCCTGCTTAAATAGTTCGACCCCTATTTTGAAAGGCATTTCAAATAATGCTAAATAAATAGTGGTATAATAACTTGAAAATTCTATGAGCAGCTCAGTTAAGCAGTCACCTAAGTTTAAACCATACTTCACTTCTGAAATTTTCTTTTCCCAACCTGCTTTGCCTTCTATGAAATATTATGAAACTATTGCTTTTTTCAGATGACATGTCAGTATATCTGCTGGTAAGAGTGCTGCAATTAGACACAAAAGCATATGCATTGTATGGGTTTCAGGAATGGATGTGTGAGAACTGCTTGTTTGCTTCTGAGTACATCTTCCAATGTAAAATGGTTGTCAGGTGTTTGCTTAGTTGCCTGGTACAAGCAAGTGATCTGTTGATTAACCCTCTTACAAACTTGCTTTTGATGAGCAGTATTGCTGTGGAAACGTCATGTAACCTTGATGAAGTGTGCAACAGGAGACTTCATACTTCATGGATGAGAGGCCCAAAGTCAAACAAGAAATCAACTTTCCAAAGTCTGTGGATGACTGGGAACTGATAAATAAGTATTCCCTCACAGAGTTATTCATTGAGCCAAACATGTGTGACCTGGATGCAATAGTTAAAAAATTTAGCAACAGTATTTGTAACTGCTTATGGTATCATAATTATAGAGTAAAAAATGTAATGGACGCAAGAAACAGTAAAATTATGCCTTCACTGTGAACAAGATCGATAGCTTGGATTCACAAGAACAGTGAAACTTCCAAAGAACTTCCATCAAATAACCCTGGAGCCATTTGCCTTGAAGGTTTTAACTTCGCTGATATGCAATCAAATTCTGCCATTCGTGATTGCCAACTTCTAAGAATGCCAGGCACATTTGAACTTGGTAATAAGTTTTTGTGTCGTATAAATCAAGCAAGAAAAAAAAAATCACCCTCATAGAACTGAAAAATGCAGTAGGAGAGGTACAGCGTAGCTTGATAGGCAACGCTTCGCTTCCACTACATTGCTAAACAGGTGCCAGGAGCAGCTATGAGCAATTCTACACAGCAGTACCTGCAGAGCCATTTATCTGTGACTTTTTTTGAGTTGAAAAAGGTGTACTTTAAGGTGACTTCCTCAGTCCCTGAGTCTTCAACCTAGTAATGAACTCAGTCGTACGGTTGCACCATTCAACAGCTTTGGGTACAACTTCACCCAATCTTTCCTGCCTCGCTGCTGGTTGCAATTTGCAGATGATGCAGTCAAATGAACATGATTAGATAGCGAGAAAGGTCGTGCGCCTGGAACATCATGATCTGAGTGGATATGTGTCATTTATTTGGCTTAATTAACGGTAACGAACCAGGCAGCCTAAACACAAGCTATTTATCCAGAACCACTTGGTTAGCGCTGGATTGACATTAACGAGTCCTTTATGGACCTTGGTCGTTCGTTGGACTTCATTATGACTTATTTATTCCCATTAACAGGTACTTAGAATTAAAATCCACCTTCGGAGTTCTTGCTTGTTAGTAAATAGTGCGCTTGAAATGAATGATTATGCTTATTGGGCCTGGTGCTGACATGCATGTGCTGCATATGTCGGTGCTGAAATGGCCCCGTGGTTTATGGGTTGGCCTGTGTTACACATGCCATGAGAGCCGAAGCTGAGTTGTCTGGTTTTAGGATAAGACTGCGGAACCCCTGGCCTCTATTCAAGTGTATTGTTATGGTTGCACAATTAAAGCTTATTGTTATGGTTGCTCATTTAAAAAGCGTATTGTTGTGTTTGCGTAGTTAAAAGCTATGACGTGTTTGTATCTAAATTTGCACTGTTCTTCATATCACGTGCGTCGGTATGCCCCACGTGGTCCCGTCCTCAACGATGTGCTTTTTAAAAATTTATTTAATTGTAGCATTGACAAGATGGAGAAGATAACATCGCCTGCGCTTGTTATACACGGAACGGAGGACGACGTGATCGAATTCTCGCATGGTGTCGCCATTTACGACAAAACTCCGAAAGCAGTCGAGCCTCTCTGGGTCGAAGGTGCAGGCCACAACGACGTTGAGCTGTATGGTCAATACCTGGAAAGGTTGAAGCAGTTTGTGCAGTACGATCTAGCTCAGGAATAGTTCGTTATTTTTTACGTACCTTATTAAGAAGTATATTTAAGCAAATGCTTGCAGACGTGTTTGTTTTTCGCACGTTTTTCTAGTTGCTTCACGTGTCCAGACCACATGCAAAGACTCGTTCACATTTTCGAGGTGACCATGCGAATGCCTTCATCCTTTTAATTTTATGCAATCACGCCTCTTAGTTATTGCTTGTAACGTAGCAGGAACGTGGTAATAGTCAGAAATGGTACCGGGTACCGGGTTACTGGTGTCGACCGTTGTTTGAGGTGGGACTTAGCTATATCTGGTTGCCCAATTAGTATTTGCATTAGAAGTCGTTTTGGAGAAGGTCGCTTCTTATGGCAATCATTAGTTTATGAGTCATTTTTATTTTATTGTGATTCGTATAAGCTTGTTTTTTATGTGAATGGTTGTCTGCAAAAATGAGCAGTCATTAATGTTTACCTGTCCTTGTATGCTTAGTTTTTTACTCAACGTTTTGACAATGAATGCGTTGCAGTTTGTACTGCATATCTGACGACCCGCTCTTACCATGTTGGTATAGAAATTTTCTGAGATAATGTTTGTGAATTTTTTCATTTGCTTGCATTTGTGTTAGGAATGTGCTTGCTCTTTGTGTGATGCATGCGCTCTTTATGTAGGTGTGAAGTTGCACGAGTGTAATTATCAGCTTTAATATTATATGACGACTCTTAGCCATGCAACTGGCTTTCGTTCGCGATGTTTTTCGATGTGACAGCCAGCTTTCGTTGCTGCCTCGTATTGATGTTTTACCTTTCATGCCGCTAGGGCTTTTGAGCCTTGAATTATCTCTTCTTTTACCTTTATTTTTACTTGCTAAATGTGCTTTTTTGTAGAGTTTTCCAGGTCTATAAGCGTTTCCTATTCTCTTCAATTTTCATAACCTGCGACTAGGTGGTATGGTTTACGGCCAAAAACGCATAGCGTCGCTTACCTAGAACAATGTTTTTCGTGAGCCATCTCAGTCCGTAAGTGTCAGAATCTGTCAACAATAACAACAAGAGCAACAAGAAGCTGTTTTGTAGATGAAATCTTTTTAATTGAAAAAAAAAACCTATGAAATTAACTAAATTAACGTATATGTGGGTGGTAATGTGATTATTTGAATTGCTTTTTGTTTTTGTTTTGTTTTTTCTTCTGGGAATGGCCAGTATGCTTTAAATTTTCTTCACGTGTAATATGATATTTGTGGCTTATCATACGTCTGATAGCGCGATAGCTGGAAGGCTGGGGGGGGGGGGTCACTTTCCTGACGGAGGAAATTTACGTTAATTAGTTGCCCTAGTACAGGGATGCTACAGCTTGGCTCTAGCTCTTGGGCTACGAATGGTGGTTTGTTTTCTTCCTTTTATTTGGAGGATACAAGGGTTGGCAGCTTCTGAGCACTTCTTAGTTAGGTTTTATGGGAGTACAGGCCAAAGAAAGCATGTCCGCTGTTTGGTCGTACTTGACAGAGCGTACTTCTTGGTGTTGGTGGTTTAGTTTTCGTCGTGACCTTGCGGTAAGCAGTTCGTTTGAGATAAGAAAGAGACGGACCACTTTGCATAGTTGCTTGTGCTTGTCTTGGGCGGTTAAAATCGACATTATGATTTTACTGGACTTTTATTTACAGAGCAATCAGATATTTTTTGGTAATTCGAGTCGTAATTTTTCTGTTCTTGTGCGCCTGTTCTTACTTTAACGCAGTTTTAATGGGCGCGCGCCGACTCTGCCCATGCACATCGTGCTTAATACTAGCGAGGCCGCATACGCGTGGAATGTGCAATTGTCTCCAAACTGAGACTGGGGGATTTAATTGAAGACCTTGAAGGTCGTGTTTTTTCAATCGGTTTTGTCCTTTCCAGCGGTCCAAACATCGCGGACGATTAAAGTAGAATGGGGAACTTTCTCAGAGTTGCGTGATCAAAGACCGTGGTTCGTTATTCGCGAGCTAACAGACATATATTTAATCTTTTTTTTCGTTGACTCCGCTTCGCTTTCGCATTTTTATAAACAGATTTCTCCCTAATTCACCGCCGAGTTCTCCTTTGAATCTCTCGAAGTGTAGCTACAGTGTAGCAGAATGTGACAATAATATCATTTCGAATTGATATGTAACTGTCCTTCGAGAATCGGTAGTTGCTGTAATTTGTGAGTTGCTGCTATTTCGACGCAGCCTGATTAGTGGGGCAGTACCAGGTGTCATCATATGTGCGACGTAGAAGTTTTAAGAAATTACAGGCTACAATTGAATTTTGAGCTTAATCTATGGTAAGAGTAGCTGGTCTCGCTGGAGAAGATAAATAAATCAATTGTATGCTATTTTGTAACCCCCACCATGTCGCTGTGAATCTTACTGTATAAAAAATCTTTTATCTTTATCCTCGCTATGAAACTAATTGATTATCTCGCACAAAATAGATTCAGCTTATGTAAAAATAGAATTAATTACTAAACAACAGATAAAAACTACAGAACGCACGCGCAAAGAAGCTGAGTAATTCGTGGGCAAAAGTTAGCCCTTCATAAGCAAGTCATCACAATGAACTGCACTTACCCCGTTCTTGTATTTGCCATTGGTGTGGTCTAACTGGGGAGTGGTAAGCTCCTCTGAGAACACAGCTCCAAACTACGACCCAAGGGCCAGAACCTGCCAGCTCGGCCTCCTTTCCGGCCCGTGGGTATCGTATCAGCACAATGAAAGGCACGAAAATTTATGATTCGTTGAACGTCGTTCTGCTGTGGCAAAAGATAATTGCAGGAATTATGCTTTCGTTCCAAAAACCTATATGAGATGCAAGTGCTTTGAGTACAAAGATAAAAAACATTTGTTTTGATAGTATTTTATTGGCCCTTGACTCTGCATTCGGCCCCCACCCTGCAGTGTGTTCGGTAATGTGGCCCTCGGGCTGAAAAGTTTGGAGCCTGCTGCTGTAAACCCATCTCAACTCCGGTCGCAACGCAAGTGCATTGGGCAAGTGATTGATTTAATCTAGGACAGTAAACTGTTGCCTTCCTTCAAAGGCGATGTGCCAACGTGCTATTCGAAATTGAATTGCAAATTGTCACGTACATTAATAAACAGGTCCTTCTACTATAAATAACTAGTGCTTTCTAGACACTGATCTCACTGACTTTTCTTGAGATCAGTGTTTCTAGAACACCGTTCCAACTACGCACTGCATGTAATCTCCATAATCGATTCCGCGCGTAGCGAATCATTATTCGTTTTCTGGCCAACCTGAATACGTTGTTTTGGAAGGCCAGCAAAACAGACATCTAGTTAATGTTGTAACTACTTACACGCTCCAGAAAATTGATCCAATAAAGTAAAAAGTGAACCGGAATCATTATATCCTGATTTATCCAAATAAAAGTCAAAGCGCATGTTTTGAATAAGGCTTCGTTGGAGTTCCGGAAACCATTTTTCGACTTGCTTGGGATAACAATCCGCTGCAACCTTAAGCATAACCCTGTGCTATATACACATGTATGACTACAGGAGTAGACTACAGTCATCTGCAGGACTCAAGCACGTTGTGGTTATGCCTATATGGCGTTGAGTGTGGTATATTTCAATTTTAATGCTTGTAATTAATGAAATCATGACAGCTCATGAAATTTTGACATTGAGTCTTCAAGTCAAAAGCGTAATAAGATTCTCTGATTTGCTGTATGCTTTAAAAATGATTTTTAACTTTTTCTACTTCTATGATGTTGCTATGTACTCAGAAGCTTATATTTATCTATGAAAAAGGTCTGCATTTTATTCATATTTATTGACAGCCAATCGTTTTGACAAGTGCAGGTCATAAGGGTCCTAAGTTAAAATTTACTTGAAATTAAGGATTTATTGTAAGCAATGCTTGAGACATGATGACTTCAGTCTCTTAAACTAATAGCACTACAGAAGATGCTCAAACATTTATGTGAGCTGTTTGCATTTCTTTGTATAGTTCTGCGCCATGTATTTTTAAAGCTTTGGTGTTGTTCCTCTGTAGTTGTTACATTAGTTAATGTCATTCTAATTTCTATTGTCTTTCATCATGCTTTGTTTATATGTTGTAGGATATTTTTCTTTGCTTTCGGTGCTTATGTAGAAGCATCACTTTGTCAATTTTACTCTGATGGTGGAGGTAAAGCTACAGCTCTCACATGCAAAGTATTTGCTATAACCCTTGAATGTAAGCCATGTATGCAATTTGTTTACATTTCCTCTGCAAACGTTCAAGTATTGTCTATTTTTAAATTTTCTTCCTATCATGTTGGTAGCTTGGTAGCATTGGCTTTTAAAATGCAAGCAAACTGAGCATAGGAAGAGCATTGCTCAAATTTGGTCATTTCCTTTAAAGTTAAAGTTGATGTTAGTAGGAATCAAGGTCGCAGCGAAAGTCGTACCGATGCTGCAACAAAAAGCCCTGTACGGCTTGATGAAGATTCTTAAAGCAGCTCTGAAGACGAAATGGACCTAACTTTGAATCCAGAACTTGATTGAAGTTGCAAAACTTTTATATTGACTGTGGATACACGGTTAAAAATATTAGAACCAAGCCAAGCACTTTAATAAGAACCCTCCTCGGAAAGTACTTTTGAGCTTTGGTCCTAAGTAAATCGTGATATACCCAAATTTACCTCTGTTTATCTCCGGTTCATCTCCGGTTAGTACCCATCCTCGCTTTCTTTTCGCTTTCCCTTCGCTCTCCCTTCGCTTTCCCTTCGCTTCCCTCCGGTTTAGTTCCGTTTTATTTCCGGTTCCTCTACGGTTAATTCCCATCTTCGCTTTCCCTTCGCTTGCAGTCGAATTACCCTAGCTGTCTAAACTTCCCTATGGCAGTCATGGATACGGCGCATATCCTACATACGAGTTTGTTTGTATATGCACGGTTGTGAGAGCAAATTTTTTGTCACGAGAAAATACCAACCAGACGTACATACATACATACATACATACATACATACATACATACATACATACATACATACATACATACATACATACATA
>QQSS02218815.1:0-10906 GCA_003687565.2 Craspedacusta sowerbii
CTGTAGAGACAAGCCTTGGGAAGCCCCGAAACTTATGAGTTGGTAGCAACTTTGTCGTCTGATTTGCCATGCCTGCAGAGAGGGTGGCAAGTCAGTGCTGTATGTGCAAGCAAATTTGTAGTTGTGAGCACTCGGGAAAATAAATTGTGATGTTTAAAAAAAAACTATTATTGTTATTATTATTATTATTATTATTATTATTATATTATTATTATTATTGTTATTATTAATATTATTGTTAATATTATTATTGTTATTTTTAGGCCTGTTGTCTAGTGGTATATTTATTATTATTATATTGTGACTTCTGTCCCAACAAACAACGACAACGACAACAACAACAACAACTACAACATATTCTCCTCAATTGCAAGTTACTTAAGAAACAACGCCATCATTACGATTCGATATAAAATAAATGCGACAGTATGTAAAATAATAAGTTTGCTGGAGAAGGAGACATCCTCTGTAGCTCGGGGCTAATGGAATGAGGATGCCACCTCGCTGGGTTTGCGAAAAAATGCAAGACAACCATAAGTCAGATGTGACTGAAGCGCGATGCGGAACCCCTGTGTATGTATAGCAACGCGAAAAGGGACCCCTGTGGATGTGTAGCCACGCGAAAAGGAACCCCTGTTGATGTATAGCCACGCAAAAAGGAACCCCTGTGTGTGGTTGCAACTCGGGCTGGTTCCTGGGCTACGAGTGAGCTGTCGAATCTATGTCGTTTGTTTGAAAAATTCCATGTTAAATGTTATAAATGTTTGTTGTTTTTTTTTTTGTTTTTTTGCATTATCACTTCTGCTGCTCACTCTCTCTTTCTCTCTCTTTAAGGGTGCTCGACTTGAAGGAACTTAACCAAAAAACAGTGGAAGAGCGAGAAGCCTTGCTTGCTAAACGACAGGTTTGGCGATGTCTTGCTGTTTCTGTTTTGGGTAGTAACCTGGTTTCAAAGAGATTCGCTCAAGGAGTACCTACATTTTTGACTCAAGACAATCTGTATAATCTCAGTTTTTTTTCGGCATTTCCACATCCGGCATGCGTGCTCTAATATACTGATGTTCTAGCACTTCCTTCGCTTAACTGCGAAGTTTAGTTGAAGATCATAGTCGTCCGATCTTGAGATCTGCACCATACAACTAGCGCTACGAGGCCGGAGTAGGATTTTGTGGTTGCGTTTGTGAATCTCAGTCTTGTGGGATGCTTCTAGGAGGATCTGGAGAAACAAGTCCTAGCGGACCGCCAGAAGATCGATGAGCAGCGACAAGAAGTGATCCGCTTGCAACAGGAGTACGAGGCGAGTCGCATTCAGTCCGCACCAGGCGTGCGCAGGGATTGTGCGAGTGACTCTGGAAGCACGGCCCAGTCACGCTCGACAGGTATGTCACGACTCCACCGACGACCGTGGCCTTGTCGTTACACAGATTGGGAGAAAACTCTTGAAATCGGTTCTGTTGGTGTCATCTAATGTGTGATATGATATAATTGTGGTAGCTGTACAACATAAAACGAGAAAGATGGCTTTAGACGGTATCGAGGATTGTGGGCATCGCTTTCAATCGCCAAGGCAGCCGTCAAAGATGCGAATCATTTTGGAAGGATGTGTGTTGTTGTTGTTGGCATGTTGTGTATTTATTTATTTATTTTGTTATTTATTTATTTATTTATTTATGTGTTAATTTATGCATTTATTCATTTATTCTTTTAATTGTTTAACGAGGGGATGAAAGGATGTTATGTTGCTTTCTTTTTCTAACTGTTTCTTAAGTTCCTTTTGTCTATCTTCGATTAAATTTGTACGATCAAGGCGGCACGATTTTGCCGCGTAAAGAAATGTTTGTTTTCAGTTTTACATATTATACTTACGAACTTGAATGACTGTCATGGCAATTATATGCGCACTTCTATAAAACGAATGCGTCTCTAGTGCGAGGAAGGAAACCTCTTATGACTGACGCTCTTCAATCCACTCTTCTGTCAGAATTATAAGGGGAGGGCGTGGGGTGTAGCAGCCCTAGGCTGATGCTTGTCGTAGGCTAAATGACGTCCTATTAATATGTTAACACTACGAAACTTTCATAGACGTGCATCGGATTTCCCCATTCATGTACTTCATGGAAAGCGTAACGCTTGTTTTCCCAAGCCAGATGCTTCCTTCAATAAGCAAAAGTATTGTAGCGAGTGATTTTCTCGATGTTTTTTTTTTTCTTTTTACTGAGTCATACGTGCCGATTGGAAATCTAAATTTTGAACGTGTGAAGAATTGCACAGTCTGTGGAGTAAGAGAGATCTGCACTTATGTTATGAGTCGCACGGTCGCCTATTTTGCCTTTCTTTCGTTTCCATCTGCGTGCCAAAGCACACTATAAACTAATTGGTTGATTTTTTATTTTTCAAACTGATTTATTACATGTTTTCTCTTACTTCCGTTGAGTTTTGCTAGCCCCGAGTGTTGGTTGTCTCATGGCTGGCCACGATCGTGCTGTTTAGGTTGTCTATAAGGTTTCGACTGTTTCTTCTTCTTTCGTTGTCGCGTTCGTCTTTCGTTGTCGCGTTCGTCTTTCGTTGTCGCTTTCGTAGCCTTCTCTCTCGTGAGTTTTAGATAATGCTTCTGTTTAGTTCACTTCGCTGCCCTCTTTTCTTTGATGCCTCTTCTTGCCTTATGCAGGGACAGTCGAAGAGTTGCGCCGAACTCTTGAAAATCTCGAAGCTGAATACGACGCGGCTATGAAGACCGCCCAGCGAGAGATTTTGTCGGCGAAAGATCAGCTGAAGCTCGCAGAAATGGCCACCTTGCAAGGCAAGGTGAACCTGATGGACGGAAAGAATCAGTTGCTGACTCAATGGAAACAGTTGGATGCGCTGCAGGTGAAACACAAAGGTATTCAAGAGGAAATTCAGAGCAAGATAAGCGACGCTCGTACCCAGCTGACTGCCGCGGAGAAGCTGGATGAGGAGGACCTGCTGGCACAGGAACGGTCTCTCATGGAGCGGCGAAAGGCCAGGAAACTCGTGGAGGAAGCAACCCAGAAGCTGATGGAAATGGAGACGAGGTTGTCGCGATCGGAGTCTTTGTATGAGAATCCGGATTCGTTTGATTGGCAAAACAAGGGGGAAATAAGGGAAATGCAAGAACAGCGTAAGATGCTAATGGAATTGCTGAGTAACCACCAAATGGCTTTGATGAAGGCCTCTCAGCTGGTCACGGAGACTAAGACGAAGTTGGAGAATCATTTGAAGAACGAGGCCCTGCTAGTCGGTCCTCTGCGGGAACGCATCGCCGACTGCGAGCTCAAGCTTGAACCTCTTCGTAAACAAGAAATGCACCTGGAGCGAGCTTGCCAAAGTCTCGACTGGGAGCTGAAGGAGAAGAAGAAAATTTTGTACAAGCAGCGCAAGCGCATTAACTTGCTCGAAAGGCAACACGCGCAGTCTTCGGGTCCCGCGGGTCGTGACGGGCTTTCGCTGGATGAACTAGACGAGCTCGACCGAGAGCGTGAGGCTGAGCTGAAGCTCATTCAGCGCGAGAAATCGGTCCTTCGTGATATGGAGGAAAGGTTCCGAGGAGAGCAGGAGTCCGCCGAGGCGAAGATAAATTTCCAGACGCAAGAAATCGAGAAGAGGAAGTCCGTCCTTGCGACGGCTTTGAGCGACGAGCGACGAAAGCTCGGCGAGTTGCAGAAAGTTCACGACGAAACGCGCGAGTTCATCGAGGCGGAACTGATGGGTCGACGAGAGATGTTAAATCGCATAAAGGAAAAAGTGAAACACGATAAAAGGGAACTGGCCAAGCTCGATAGCAAGCAACAGCAGATGGCGGCGCAAGCTGCCGATGAGCTGTTCATGATGGCCGAGGTGCTCGAACGGGAACTCGCCGAGAGCGGGAAGAAGGAAGAACTAGCGAAAATCAAGGACCATCGTAAGAAGCTCCAGGAACTCGATGGGCAGCTTCGGCTGGCGGAAAAGCGCGAGAACATGGCTTTGGATGGACAAGCGACTGGCGATCAGCAGTGCGTCATCCTCTGATAAGCTCATCAGTTTTACTTGCTGTTTGTCCCTCTGCTCAGAAGATCGCGACGAGGGAAATAAAATCGGCCCTTCCTCCTCTGATGCTGATGCGTTACAGGGGGTCACTTCCTCGGCGCTACTTGAGCGACGTAAATTTTTAGGTTCACCCAGGCTGGACCTGCGCATTTTTCTTAGTGCTGGCCTAAAGCGTTTACTCTAAGCGCGCCCGTTCCTTGCTCGCTTCGTATCGTTTCTTTTCGTTGTACTTTCGCTTCTGTCTGTTTATTGTGCGTTGTCTAGCCGGTCCAGTGGTACCTATTTGGGTTTTGAAGCTCGTGAATATTCTATTTTACGTGCGTGTGGGCTTTGCAAGGCTGGAGGGGTGTTCAGTTGGTTTGTTTGCTAACTTATTTGTTTGTTAGTTCGTTTGTTTTTTAGTTTGCTTGTTAGTTTGTTTGTTTGTTTGTTTGTTTGTTTGTTGTTTGTTTGTTTATTTGTTTGTTTGTTGGTCTGTTTGTTTGTTTGCTTGCTTGTTTGTTACTTTTTTAGTTAGCTTGCTTGTTGTTTGTTTGTTCGTTTGTGTGTTAGCTTGTTTGTTTGTTTGTTAGCTTGTTTGTTTGTTTTTTAGTTAGCTTATTTGTTGTTTGTTTGTTCGTTCGTTTGTTTTTTTAGCTTGTTTGTTTGTTAGCTTGTTTGTTTGTTTGTTTGTTTGTTTGTTAGTTTTTGTTAGCTTGTTAGATTGTTGTTTGTTTGTTTGTTTGTTGTTTGTTTGTTTGTTTGTTTGTTAGCTTGTTTTTTGGTTTGTTAGCTTGTTTGTTTGTTTGTTGATGGCTTGTTTGTTTGTTTGTTTGCTTGTTTGTTAGTTAGTTTTTTTGTTAGCTTGTTTGATTGCTTGATGTTCGTTTGTTTGTTAGTTTGTTTGTTTGTTTGTTTGTTTGTTTGTTTGTTTGTTTGTTTGTTAATTGACGTGCGTGCTTTGCACTTGTGGTGGCTATGTCCTATTCAAATGTTTTGTAATTGGCGCCGATGCTTGTCTTCCAGTACCTTTGCTAGAGATTGCTGTCTAAGCATGTCTGCTGATAACGCTCTGGAACTGGTGCTAAGCTGAAAAACTGCTTTCCATGCTAAGCTGATTTCATTGCCCCCTCTGCAAGCTGGTACGGGCTGTGGGCTCGTCTAATCTCATTTACCTGCGACTTTGTGCCGACCTTCATTCTCAGACTTAGTTTCCGCCATTAGTTATTTTGACTGACGTGCAAAACTGAAATAATTTAGGCCTAGTCGTTGATTGAAGCTCGCCTTCAATGACGGCGTAAATATTCGTCACTGTCTGATGTTGATCGTTAGATTAAGCTTGCTGTAATCAATGCATTTGTTACTTTTTCAAGAGCTCCTTTGTACCCGGTCTTCTGTATGAAGTGCTCTAGTCTCCTGATGAGACACCTTAAGTCAAGAGTTGCCCGGGAGCCATTTCACTGCTTGTTTGATTTAGTGTTTCGCCATTTCAGTTGCTTTCATTATGGTCTGGAAGCCCAACACTGAATTCATTATCTGAATAGGCATCGATTGAGCTCTTGAATCGATCTTCATCAAGACATGAGCAGTATCAGCTTAATGTGGTACTTTTGGCAGTTTTCAAAACTGAAAAATTGTACTTTTATGTATGGGCTATTGTAATTTGTCATGTCCTAAAACTCGCTTATGGCACAATCTATTTGTGAAGTTATCTTTCGGTGAATTTTAACCTCTTAGTTTTAAATTGCTCTTGCTCTTGTAATGTGCACAATCCCTTTTGTTTTTCTTGTTGTTGTCGTTGTTGTTTTTGTTGTTGACGTTGTTGTCTGGTTTGCTTTCGAGTAGGTCACGTGTCTGCGGAGATTATTGTCACCGTAGCGTGAAAAATAGTAGTTGTCGTATGCCGCTTAGTTAAAACGTTAAATATGAAAACATGGTTATTTATTAGAAAGGAATTTGTTTGTGGCATGCTGCATTGACAAGTGAATTAGCTTACGATTAGCACGCCTGTGCTAGATCAGATACTGGTATTCGGTCTTTGTTTGGCTCTTGCCAGTTGTTTGTTCTTTATGCCTTTGTTTCCTTTCATCTAGCCTCTTCAGACAGTCATTAATCTGGATCCCGAAGTTAAGGCTCGTACATTACTTGTCACAAAACTAGTTCTTTGTTCAGGTGCTTGCATGGTCTTCGTGTTCTAGCTTTTCTTATTTCTTTCTCGATCCAGAGTTCTAGCTCATTTTAATCTTCTTTTTCAATTTATACTTCATTTTGGTTTCTGTGGAAGATGTTGACTTTTCTATCGTATATGCACCGGGATACGCAATATGCTTTTGATTAATATGAATAATCAGACATGGTTTACGCGAATGGTGCCATAATTGTAAATAGAAAGTCGGAATGGACGTGAAATGTATATATTTTTAGCTTGTCAGATTTGCTTTGAAGCTTAACTGATCGGCGATCTTTCAGTATTGATAAACACGATCTGCCCGATTAAGAAGCTGGCCTGGCTATGCGTTTGGATGCTGTGAGTGTGGATTGCCGTTTTCGAAACTTGCCGTTCGCCCCAGGCATAGCGCACGCACAGAAGCGGCAAGGCTTGGTGTACAGGTTGCTTTTCTCGGCAGATCGCAAGAGAAAAAAAAACGATACGGTAATATTTGTTGCTGTAAACCAAAGCAATAATGGTCGCATTGCCTTGTGCTCTTGTAAAACAGACGGGTTACGTTTTGGCGAGAGCGCTGGTCTTGTTTGTGTACGTGTCCACATCGGGAACATATCTTCGGTTCCATCGCAAGGGAATCGATGTGTGGTCGGTGTGAGCAGATGTTGCCACCCGACCTTCTCGATATAGACAAGGTTCTAGTCACAGGAATCCAACCCCTCCCCACCCCAATCCTTTCCCTTGTACGTTGCTCGTGTTTTCCTGAGGTATTAGTAAGCCGCGAAAGCTGTTATCTGCGATTTCCAGGCAGAATTGGACTGGTTCCCACGCGACGCGCGCAAACCTTAGCCTTCACGCCCAAATAACGAACTTAACACGATAAAAAGATCACTGCTTTTCTCGGCGCGTACGGGATGAGCCATGCCGTGCAATCGTCTATCTCGTACTGATCCTTGTGAAGTCGGTTTTGGAAGTTCGGCGCTGAAACTGTGATCAGGGACATTTCATTGTGTGATGACCAGAGCCGGTGACATGAAAAAATGCGCCGCAGACTTGTCACGTTTATCGCTCTTCGTCTTGACGAATCGGATGTTGCCATGCTGGATAAACGCGTAATATCTCCAGTATAATTGGTCGTATTAGCCTGTGCGTTACGGAAAAAAACTTTTCTTTTTACGAGAGCTACCTCGTGCGTTTAGAGCACTGTAGCTCATCTTACAATATTAATTCGGTTTGCAAGTTTTGGCATGTAGGATCCGGGAACGCGCAGACTTGAACGAAACGAGATTCTTAGAGATGCTTCCTTGTCAGTGATTTTGCTGATAAAACGCGTAATATTTGCGGATGCTGCGGAATGGTAAACAAAATAATCACAGACGGACTCTAATTTAGTGTATTCCTAATTAATGACCCGCCTTTAAGATGCTCGGATGGACAATGGACACGTCAATCGAATCGAAAGTCCTCAATTAAATGTGGCTCGGTTTGTTACTGCCAAAGCCGAATGCTCGAATTAGCAATTCTATTTCCTGAGCGTCCAAAGCAAGGAAATATTTTCGCTATCTCGGTTTTACATTTTTCAGCATCTTTGTCGTCGATCCCAGTCATCTCTAAATTATTAATAGTTTTAGCATTTAAAATTTTTATGCAAATTATTAATCTCTAACTATTAGGTCGGCGCGCTTGTGCGTACCTATAAGAAAGGCGTTCCTCCGAAGTTGGTAAATTTGCGGTTTTGCCAGAGCGCGTATGCTGCTTACGGTACTTTATAACGACGTCTCTGGCTATTTCGCGAGCGAAATTTACGCTGTTGTGTCTGCTAATGCACAAAAGCGCTCCATACGTCTGCGACAACGCAAAAGGAATTCGCCAACCAGGATTTTTTTTGTCGCAACCTGATTCACTTGAGAACATGATCTTCATAGGAGCTTGACTGAATGGGCAATTTGTCATTTTGCGACGTGGATGAAATCCCTAAGCTACTACGGATCGCTTCCTCCTAGAAGCCAAACGGATTTTCTGCATTGCATTGGTCGGATGATGTTTGCACGCGCTAATGTAGATGTTTAGACTGGCGAGATTGAGCATTTGCGAATGGGGAAACTTTGGATTCTGAGGAGCAGCGATTGTTAAGTAGTCAGTTTTAAGCTTCCGGTTTACAATAGACTGCGTAGAGGGTCTGAGGAACACAGGGTCTTGGTGGCAGTTCTTTGTAAGTTTCAGATTTTTCAAAAAATAAACGTACATCTTTGGAAATTACCGTTTCTCTTTGTTCCAACAGAAAATTAGGAAAGGGCTCATCTAGCGAAGGCGATTCTTTGGCTGCGAGCGATGAACGGAAAGGATGAATGCACAAATTCAACCGAGACTTGTGCCTCTTCATCTGAAGAGGCCTCATGTCAGGAGAACTACTCCGCTAATGTTGAAGGCCTTTCCGAAGAACTTTTCATGCCCAGACGCAGGTGCGAGGACAGCGAAGATTCGTGTTTATCTGAAGGGGATGACTCGAGATGCTCCCCTTCAGATTACCACCGGAAGAGTCCCTCGACATTCCTCGGTGCATGCGCAAAGAGACCGACCATGTTGTTGGCTAATATCTCAAAAGAAGCTGAAAAAGCGCCGGAAATATTACCGAAGCCGTGCAAACCACCCCGACCGTCCCGTTTGGGGAAAAAATACACCAAGTACGCTCCAGAAGATCGCATTGGAATAGGTCGGCATTGCTTTGAATTTGGGCCTGCGGCCGCTCGTGAAGCTTACAAGGAAAAGTATCCAAACATGAGCGAAAGTGTTGCTCGAGGCTTTCGTGAGAAATATAAAGCCCTGATCGGAGAAGTGGCCGTTTATGAATTTGAAAGGTCACGACATGGAACAAGTTTAAAGGCTAATCGGAGCGAGTCCGATCAGCGATCGCCGCTGCGTATTTTACCGAACTGCGACGGTGCGGACTCTCATAAACCGATTGAACAAACAGTTCGCAGTCACCAGGAATCTAAGGCAGATTATGCGGCGTTAAAAGCAAAAAGATGGAACAGGTATACGTTGGAGGCACGCATGCGACTTGGCCGGATATGCGCCGAGATTGGTCCGGCTCTAACGGTCGAGCGCTTCCGACGAGAATTTCCGTCCCTCAGTGACAGCGTCGTGCGTAGCTTTCGCAGAAAATATCTGGATTCCGTCACTGGCAAACCGGAAGTTTGTCCCGAGTACTTTTCAAGTGGCACCAGCAAAACGTCGTCGGACTCGTTTGTAATTGACGTTTCGTCTTGTGCCAGTCTGAAACGAGAACGCAAGCTATCATCCTCCATAACAGATAACACGTCATCTTCATCGCCAGATCTGGCTCATCAGCTCTTGTACGCTGGAAAGCGTTTCAGTCAAAATTTTACCTATAGAGCCGAGGAGATGGACCTTGAACATGATACTCCTCCTCCATCTCTTCTCCATACACGTCAGGATGTAGCTCAAGTTCTGTCGTCTGTGCCGTGCTCTGCAGAATGTAGCTCTGGAATCGCTGTCTTATCTCCTGCTAAAGGGAACTTCCCAGCTGTGCTGAAAATGGAGGCGGCTTTAAGAACTTCAAGTGGGTGTCATGGATCTGCGTCGTTCCAAGAGAAGGCGTCTGTTGTGTCAGATTTCGTTTCGTATCATCATCATGCGTCAGAGCTTGAAGCTGCAAGGCAGGCGCCTTCGGATTATGTCTTCCACAATGTTTATCGTGCCGCTAGGGATCTCAGTGATATTCCGCGATTCGACTTGCCATGCAAAAGGGCGTTTAATAAAGCAACGGAGGTTCGCGAAATTGAGGGATTCTGTCGCCACAAAGCAGATCATACTCGCGAAATATTTGATTATCGCAGGAGTCTATCGCCTACTTCAGCATTCTCCTACAAACAGCAACGATCTCCGCTCTGCTCTCCCACCCTGCATTGCTACGGGAATGCTCCCACAGCGTCACTCACTGCAGCGTTCGGCTGTCAATCACCTCAGCTGACTCATAATAGCAAAGAGTATAGACCACCGCTGCCACCCTATGATGAAGAGACCGTAGCGATGGGAGGTTGTGGCAGACGACGCCGGGACAGGTATCAGCGGTACACGCCAGAAGATCGCTTCAATATCGGAAAACTTTGCAACGATGTCGGACTTGGCGCAACTCTCAAGGTCTACCGTGAGAGATTTCCGCGTCTAAACGAAAGCGTAGTCCGAACATTTCGGAACAGATATCGGGAACTAGTCGCTCAGGGCAACGGCAGCCCGGTTTTAGAAGCAATCGAACGGAAGCCGAGCCGGAGCTCGTTGATGAAATCTTTCGAAGGTGAGGTTACCTTGCTATTAAAGCAGTACAAGGACGCCGGCATTGTAATTTCACTAAGTTTGACTGTTGCTGTTGCTAATCAACTGGTTGCCCAGAAGGGCCCTAAGTACATCGCCGCGCTCGGCTGTGGTAGACTGGACCTTAGCAGAGAATGGGCGGCTGAGTTGCTATGGAGAAGAAAGCTTCTGGATCGGGTTGACGCTTCGTATTCCTGTTGCGAGAAGTGTGGATCACAGCTGTCGTGTCCCAAGTGTTGACATGAAGGTTGTTTGTTCCACGTGTTTGCAAAATCGAAAACATAGAAGATTTTTTGTAAAGATTTGGCTAGAAAAACATGTAAGTTTTTAAAATGAGTTTCAGGTGGGCACTTCGTATTGAATTGCTTCTATACGCATATATAT
>QQSS02218826.1:0-10906 GCA_003687565.2 Craspedacusta sowerbii
TGTATGTATGTATGTATGTATGTATGTATGTATGTATGTATGTATGTATGTATGTATGTATGTATGCATTTATGTATGTATGTTGTATATATGTGCATGTTTGTGTATAATAAGTGGTATTGTATTGTATATGGTGTTGCAAAGTTAATTGCCTTTTGCTTTTGCACTTTCAGGTTCTTCTCGGCGTACGTGTCGCGCGATTTTTTCGTTCTCGGTATCGTGAGCTCAGTGTTTCTGCTTGCTATGGTAAGCCTGGCTTGTTTTGGCTAGTTTGTACGTCTGTTTGCAGGAATGCTGTTTCGAGAACTTGCTCGTGAAATTCTGAGAAGTTATTTTAACATTGGAGGATCGGAAGTGTTCCTAGGGCAGCTGCAGCGCAAACATTCATCTAGTGAGAACAGAGGCTCATTTTTTAAATGTATGACTGCTGTTGACTGCACTTTGCTGTACTCGTCATGAAATGGCTTCTCATCGCTTATGACGTAGCTAGCTTTCCCTGTTTGGCGCCAGTTGAGGTGTTACCCTCTCCTTCTCACTTGCTTTCCGTTGTTTTGCCTCACCTAGTCTTCTCAGTTCGACATATTCAAAATATGGCTAACTTGCAAGCAGCCAGGTCGAAGTCATCAATTTATTTTGTTTAATCTTGAAATCTTGTCGCCGCCCAGAAAGCTTACGTAACAGCGATGGTAATGCTGAAGGTGTAGAATTTTGTAAGTTGAAGAAGCTTGTGCTTGCTTCTAACAAGGCAGTAGTGCCAGCGTTTACGCCTGTCTGCAGTGGTGTCAGAGAGGTCTGCTCATATTGCTGCTTGGTGTAGGGATCATAGTGTAATATAGAAAGTGTGGAGACTCGTATGTTTTCTTATCTGTCGGTTTGCTGATCTCTGTCGGTCGCTCAAATTGTTTGCGTCTATGGCTTGCATCCTCGAAATCGTCTGATTTATTTTGTTTTGCATTGGAACAAATTTGTTGGGGAACTGAGATATAATTGAGTTTTACTATAGCGGAGCAATATGAGGTGGTTATGGTATTTATGTCTGTGTGTGTGTGTGTGTGTGTGTGTGTGTGTGTGTGTGTGTGTGTGTGCGTGTGTGTGTGTGTTTGTTTGTTTGTTTGTGTGTGTGTTCGTGTTTTTCTGTGTTTGTGTTGGATTGTCTGAGGTAGTTTGGTCCTGCGCTGCTGGTAACTTCTATTCTGCTCATTAAGCTGACTGGCTCCATCGGAGTTTCGCTTGAACTCGGGACTTTCATCGCTGGCGTAATCATCGGATCAGCCGGGGAGAAGGCAGCAAAGCAGGTCAGCTTCTTTTCAGTAGCTTTATCAACTATCTACTTCCTACGTCCTTTACGTGTCCGCTTGTTTCTGGGCTTCCTTCTAGCGATTGTTGTTAGCACCTTTCATACCCTTACTCTCCTGAGAAGAATTGTTTTCTATCACAAGGTGCGCCGTGCATTTTTCACGTGTACTCTTATCCACGCACCAGAGGAAAATCTTGATCTGGCGCGATGGTGTTTATGCTTCTCTGCCTGGCCCGGCAAATTGGCTTTTTACGAATATTGTGTAAAATTAAATATTTCATTGTGTCACTGCCTATATTTAGCAAAACTATTTATTTATGCGTTAATTTGCTTGTTTATTTATTTATTTTAAAAACATCGTTGAATCTGCTTAGCATCAGCACAGTTCGCTGCTTTGCTCTTTTATTTATTGTTAGTTAATACTTTTCTATACATGTTAGTCACTTCTATGGGGGCGGGATACTGAGCGTAACAGGCAAGGCTCAATGTTGCACTGTGGATAGAATTCACTTCTTTTATGTGGATGTTTGTATTTTGCTGTGTTTCCGTTGCAGGTGAATTCCGTTGTGGATCCGCTGAAGGATTTGTTCTCCTGTTTCTTCTTCGCGTCTATCGGTGAGTGTCGCACTCGATTTTCAGGTTTGATGCTCTTCGGCAGGCAGCATCTTCATGGAATATGACGGACAAATGTGCACTTCTTCTATTGAAATTAAGGAATGGATGATTTAGACGCCCTAGGTTTATAGGGAAATGGTATTTTTAACTACGCAGTAAGCGATTTATATTTTGGTTTTACTTGAAGTAACTTATGGAGCAGCTATTTTGTTATGGAAAGGTTAGCTAATAGAAATTTGCGGAAATAAGCACCTCCTCTTTTAACTGCTAACGGCCGGTGGAAAGAGAGTTACAGGATTTACGATTTTATAATGTTCTTTCTATCGGTTGGATAGGTGTTCGGCAAGTTATCCCTTCTTTGAATTTCTGGTCTTGCCTCGGCTCTAAAGATCTATTTTCTAGATTTCCCACTTTATCTGAGCTTAATTTGCAGACCAGGAAGAGGAACAATTGAGCAAATCTTTTCACTCAGATTGATAGCAGAAAAGTACCTCGCGTTGCAAGAAAAGGAAGTTTACTTGATTTTCATACATTTCAAGAAAGCCTTTGATCGTGTGTGGCACCAAGGCCTTTGGAGAGTACTACACCACTATGGAATACATCTATTTATCAATCCGATCTATTTAACATCTACCTGGAGCATATTATGCGAGAGCCACTCGATGGACCAGAAGGCATTGGCGTACACATAAACGGCAAAACAATCAGCAACCTAAGTTTTGCCGACGACATTGGACTTCTAGCCGTACAGCTCAGACAAGCACAACTTCTCCTGGATAACGTTGATCAGGTCAGCACAAGGTATGGACAAGTGAGACCAAGACACAATGGATGAAAGTAAGTACGAAAGACGAGCAAATAGTTAAGGAGCGTGTCGAGGAAGGACTACTGCTACGAAAAAAGAACTTACGGCATGTGAATAGCTTTAAATACTTTGGAACCACTCTGACTGACAATCGCGAAAGCGCGAAGGATATCAAAATACCGACAGCCATTGCCTTGACAGTAATGGTTGAGTTGGACAACACCTGGAAAAACAAGCACGTCAAAAGAGCAACGAAAATACGATTGTACCGATCACTCATAGTACCAATTGCTTTGTACAGATGCGAAACTTGCACACTGAGAAGCGCTGACGAAAAGAGATTACTAGTGTTCGAGACGGCAGCGCTCAGAAAGATCCTGGGAGTAAACATAATGGACAAGATGAGGAACGAAGATATCAGAAGGGCTCACAACCAGACAGAAACAATCTTGCAACGCGTACATGAACGACAACATCAATGGCTGGGACACGTGATATGGAGGGATAAGAACAGGATAGGAAATGTTACACTGCACGGTAGAGTAGATGGAACAGCCAAAAGAGGACGCCCGGGAACAACATGGATGGCATCCACACTGAAAAGACACGACGTGCGGACGCAGGTTCTAATGAGAACTGCGCAAGAGAGAGAAGAATGACGTTTGATGTCAACTCATGCAAGAGCCCACGTCAGTGATGTACAGTAAAAGCTGTTCAGAGATATGGCGAAGAAGAAGAAGAAGAATTTGCTGTTTAATCTTTAGTTAGGATTTTTTGGCCCCAAGAACTTCATTACGTATTTTGTGTTAGTTTCATCTATTTCGGTCGCATTCATTTGTAGGGTTTCATGTCTTTCCGACGTTTGTGCTGTCCGAAATCGCCTTCTTTGTTCCGGTCACTTTCCTGGTACTGTTGACCAAGGTAAGCGTATTCTTGTAGTTGTCAGCTTGTTGTCAGATGCCTGAGAAGACTAATTGCCGTAACGTACGTTTCAGATTTTCAATCTCGTCAAAATTGTTAAAACGACTCCGCTCGATGAGTCGATCTGTATGGGGTTATTGCCTAGTATTTGTGCATGGAAAATGGAACTTACTGTAGCGTGCCGTAAGATGTAGGTTGTAGTTTTTTTGAATTGCTGTCTATGTGGGAAGGTTTTTATTTGAGGGGTGGTGGGGAGACGCCTTTGCTGCATATTAAATTTGCCCTGGATCCTTGAATGGGAAGCTTCTAGTATCTGCTGCAGTCCTGCACCAGCTGCTTCCAAGCGGTGACAAGTCGAAGTGGATCGTCTCGGTCGGTCTGTCTCAGCTGAGCGAGTTCTCGTTTGTCCTCGGCAGCAGGGCGAGAAGGTTCGGACTCATATCGCGAGAGGTAGGTCGGCTCCGAGAGTTACTTTGGGTACTTGTACGTACTTGTTTCTTTGGTTAGGTACTTGTTTCTTCTGTTTGTTTCATTGCTGTTTTGCTGTTCTTCATTCCTTTTCTATCGGTATAAGTACTTACAGTCAATAGCACAATTTTTACTGAAACGTTGGCGCTTATACCACGGTGACATCCTCGATCCGGTTAGCTACGGCTATGCAGGATGCCATCTTCTCCAAGAAACGTTACATTTGGAAAGTATTGCCTTTTACTTTGACACGCAAGGACGCTAGCTCATTTACTACATTTAGACAGTTAGCACGCTGGAAGCTTGTCTTGTAATGTAGGTTTCTGGAGAAAAATAAATATTGTTGTTGTTGTTGTCGTTGTTGTTGTTGTCGTTGCTGTTGTTGTTGGTAATTGTTTGAGTGCCGAGCCTGATCGGCTTTCGGAAATGCGATTGTCATTCGAACTGACTCGGCTTGCTATGTTGTCACGATAATGTTGCGTATTTGTTAATGTCGTCCTTATTTATTCATAATTTTCGAGATTGTTCGGAAGTCTATGCGAGAAAGCTGAATCCCTGCCATGGCTTAGTCGAGGCATGACGGTATCATAGAGTTACCTTCGCCTTCCGGATTTTATGAGATTTTTTAGTCTTCTGTGCTAGTGGGTGCCGAATGAAGTGGCGAAAGTTTTTTAATCGAGCTTGCCCGTGAATCTTAAACTGTGAAATTTTTGTTGTTGTTATGCAAAGGAAGATGCAGCGCAAAGAATTTTTTTCTGTTCTTAATTCTGACGTCTTTTCTAATCGTGCAGCCCAACTTAAATTTATGTAAGAATGGTTGGACTTACTTACATACTAATACTATGGTAAAAGAAAATTTTCTATTCCGGTGCGACTTTCGGTGTATGGACTTCTGCGACCAATGCTTGCGCCTCTGGTTCATTCCAAAAGAGCCGCCGATCTATTTTCTGACAATTAGTAAATTTATCTCAAGACTAACACTTTGCGTAATTCTGATACAGAAACAAGCGCAAGGCAAATCATCAATGCATTAATGCGAAGAACGTAGGGGGTCTTGTGTTTTTGTATGGTCTTCTGTTCAAACGGCTAATTAAATAGATTACTGTAACGCGCCCAACTCCAACTGGCCGAGTATTTCGAGTTTGCTTGATAAACATGTCTTACGGCAAAGGCCATCTGCGGTGTGATGGAAAGTATGTAGCTGTCTTACGATATTGTGACTTTAAAGAAATCTCGTAGATCTACGGTAATATCAGCATCATTTTGAATCGATAGACTGTATTTTAATGATTCCTACATTAAGTTCATAACTTCGATATGTTTACTGATGGCAATCTAGTTAACTTAAAAAAAAACGTCAAAAAATTAAAAAATGTCATGCTAAGTTAATTAACGTGACCATTTGATGTTGGATTAATGTTTGACGAGTATGGATTTGCTATGCATTCGCTGTCTGCCGTGTATTTTAAAGCACGCGATACTGTTCGTTTGCAGATCTATCTGTCCATTCTGTCTGTGACCACCCTCAGCATGCTGGTTGCTCCCGTCATGTGGCGATGCGTTCTCAGTTTGGTGATGAGTCCACGCCAGTGGAACGTACGATCACTGCTGTCATGGTGCAAGCCGTTCTAGAATCTGCCCCCGTCCAAGTCGCATTCTGAATTGCTGCGGTCAGTGGTGCAAGCTGTTCTAGAATCTGCCCCCTCCAAGTCGCATTCTGAATCGCTGCTGTCATGGTGCAAGCTGTTCTAGAATCTGCCCCCTCCAAGTCGCATTCTGAATCGCTGCTGTCATGGTGCAAGCTGTTCTAGAATCTGCCCCCGTCCAAGTCGCATTATGATAGAGTTTGATTGGGATTTGTGTGCGCCTGTGTACGTGTACGTGTATCTAGGTAGAGGGAGTTTGGTGGGAGGAGAAGGAGAGAGAGTATGTGTTTGTTTGTGTGTGTTCGTGTGTGTGCGCGTTTGTGTTTTTGTATGTATGTGTGTGCGTTTGTGTGTGTGCGCGCGCGCGCGTGTGTGTGTGTGTGTGTGTGTGTGTGTGTGTGCACGTACATTGTAATGAAGGAGCTATAGGATTTTCTATGGTCTGGACGACCGACGCCTTTTCTGAATTTTGATGGCCAAGGTTTTTCTAAAAGAACTGGCAGAATAAAATGTTGGAGTTTCAATCGAGTTTGCTAACGAATTCTTTAGAACTCCATGCGGTCAAAACGATACTTTATTGATTTTTCTGATCACGCGAACGAGTTATTGCTCTTCAAAAAAATTGCATTGACTGACTTTTCGTAAGTGATGATTCATTCGATCCGTATCAAATTTTTACATGTTAGCATGGTTCATGAAGGTAGTAGGGTGTCGACTTTAAATATTCTTCGTTATACCTTTGTTGCGCGCTCGTGAGGTTTAGCTTAGTTGCTTGCGACATCAACCTTGGTGATCCTAAGCTTGACCTGAGCGTATAGGAACGGCTGATTATGGTGATGTCTTCGTCCAGTTATGGCGTTTTGGACCTGGGCAGGTTGCTGAACATTTCAGATGAAAGATTTTTTTTTTGGCCATACGCATTAGCTATTTATTTATTTGTAATAAATTTTTTTTGAATTTACCCTTGCTAAGATGTATGTTTTTCGTACCGAGCTTTCAAAGAAAGTTCTGTAAAGTTTTGTTGTCGAATTCATGTGCAGTCATGTTCGGATTATTTGCTTTGCCTATTCTCTTTGTTTTCATGTCACTGGGTGTCATCATTGCTGCCGTCCATTCGTCAATGCTGAACTAGTCTTCGCGATATTTGCCGCTGTTTTTGTTCACGCTTTCTGTTATTTTTACGTCATCATCTTTATATCTCTATTCAGATCCGAATCATCACTATCATCAGCATCGTTATCATAGTAATAAAAATCATAGTCATCATCGTCGTCGTCACCTTTGTTATAAAATTGGACCTGTTCCTGCATTCCTATTATAAATTGTGGAGACACGTTCAAAAGGCCTCGATTATCGTTGTGGACAAGTTTTGATGTTTTGTTTATTATGATTAGATTGGCATCTACTTGAAGCTTCCTTTAGATTGTCAGCTTGATATCTTTCTGTGGGTCTGTGTGCACTTAGTTGCTGATTTTATTCATGAAAATTGATGTACAAGCAAATGGCAGATACTGTCTGGCTTTGTTTTTCACGAGTTGGATAAACGTACGATTTTCCGCGTGTGACGTTTTTATAAATTTTTTTCCGAGAAAGAATCGCTATGTCGGATAAAATATTTTGCATATTTGATGTAAAAGATCTAGTAAGTTGGATCTGTGCCCTAGGTGCAGGTAGCGTTGTGGTATAGACCTTTCCCAAACCCAGATACGGGAGATGGAGGAAGTAAAAATTTATCATGCCATTTTGCTGTATTTCTGGTTGTTTTACTGAGGCATGACAGTCTCAGAATTCACTCGAGAGCGCATCGATCTGCAAAACATGTCGCGACTTTCGGCCCGCCTAACACCTGTTCCCTTTGACCCGAAAAAGTCAGCAGACGCGCGGACACACGCGCACACACACAAACACACACACACACACACACACACAGAGGCACACAAACAAACGCACACAGGCACACACGTACGCACGCAACGCTTAAAAACGATAGCCTCTAGTTTAGAGAGCCTCCGATGTGGCTGATTGCAGGTCTTGATGGCAGTTTCTGGGAAGGATTCTGCAATAATGACGTATTTCAATATCAGCTGGCAATCAATAATTATGTACTATTTCTTATTTACAGCATTACAAGAGTTACGAGCTCGAGACAGCTTTGTTTATTTGCTGACGAGCGCGTATTGAGAAGAGTGTCGCACTTATCCTTGATGTCTCGTTAGGATCGGACGCGATCTTCTTCACAAAACTCCATAATGCAATCGTAGAAGATTCACTTCTTACATAGAGGCAACGTGTGCACGGCTTTGTTGCTCTGTCTGGTACTGCAAGGCCAACTGCAGTAGCGTCGGTCGCCTGGTTGCGGTGAGGGAAGGCTCCGACGGGTGCTGACATGGTGACGATCGGTCTCTCAGTTCGTGCACAGGTATCGAATCCGTGAAGCGAACAACTTTCGATTGTCGGATATCAGACACCACCTGCTTTTCTTCACGACGGGAAATGTGATCGATGTCGGCGACGGCATCCACGTTGTTGTTATTTTGTCGGACGTGCTTGAGATTGGAGGAACTCTCGACGTCAGCAGCATCCTTACCAATCAAACCCTCACCGTCTTCATCGTAGTCACGCTTTCCCCAAGTTTTGTCCAAACGTATTCTGCGCATTTTTTTCGCGGGCAGTTATTCACGGTGTTCCAAGCGGCTCATCTTGTCGTCTTCAGTGCATACTTCCGATCGGGATGGCTGATTAGTGAAGACCTATCAAAAAGGAGAGTAGTTGATCAGCTGAGTCGGGGCACCTGCATTCTGCTTTGTCGGTAGGTGGAGAGAGCCCCCTCCCCCTTCCTCCCATGCTGCTACTTAAATATGGGCCACAGAAGCGCTTTGCAGCGCAGAGAGAAATTTAGGGCACCCTTCTCAAGGGCAGAGCGAAACGAAAAAAAAAAAATTTATTTTCTCCTGTGTTCGGTTGTTGAAACGTGGCGTTTCTCATGCGCCAAAGTTAATTACATTAAGTTCGACGCATGAGAAATGCCACGTTCGAATTTCGTGCGGTAGAATTAAGCGCGACAATAGCTGTTGTTGAGATAAACAACATTCAGTTTTCTCTTCGCATTGCAGTTCGTCTTTGCTGTTTTTCTTTTTCATTCCTATCGCGATTTTATCCAGATTTCATACGTGCCATAACCACTCGAGATTGACAACAGCTGCTATTCGGCCGACAGATGGCCTTCCTCTTTCATGTGACATCTCGCGGCTACGAAATGCTTTAGGAAGTCAAGTTGCGCTGTGGTAACGATTAAAGCGTAGCTGCCAGCATCGCGAGAAAACGCTAGCATCACGAATATTTAAGCTCGTCGGCGTATATTTAACCCGGAGGTTTGTCTTGCCCATGACATCGTGATTGTTACATTCCTGGAAATGCGCGAGACTTTTCTTGATGGCACGGAGATAGTGTACCAGCCTCAGGCGACAGATTCCCGACTTCTATACCACGAGCATCGTTGCTTGAAGTAAGTCGAGTTAGCCAAGAATGTTAAGTGAATGCGATAGCGAAATTCTACTAATCGCAATTTCTAACTACGACGTTTATGAAATTAAAAGATATCGGAGACTTTAAAATTCTACGAGATCTCCCTATTGCCAACATCACCCTCCCAATCAACTTCACATCAGTCAAAGCGAAGCCGATCCACATTGAGGTAAGGGAGAAGCGAGATTGCAATGCGTTTACAAGACTTACTCGTGAGGCGAGTTTCCCTTCGGTCAGCTCCTAACCTGTCTCAAAAGTTTGCCGCGCAGGCAGCTGCGAATAACAATTTACTCTGGACTACTCTGCTCAAACTCAGCTCGCTTTAATCCTGTCGCTGTCACGCTCCGTATGAACTGCAATTCTAAGGCGATTAGTGACAACTGGCCGCTTTATTCAGACGGCAATAATGATTGGATCATTAATGGAATTCAGCGCCAACCGGAATCGCACTGTGTCGGCGCACGTAACCATCGAGTAAACATTTGATTCCACTTGGCTAGCAGATATCAGAGAAAACCATTGACGTCTTGCCTCCCTAAAACCCCAAAGTAAACTCACGCCCTCACTTGAAGTTTCTACATCGCCCTCTCTAACTTTCGACATTCGTGATTCTGTCGCCCCAGGTCAGACTCGATGCGATTAGTTTATTGTGCCCGGCCGTAAAGTTAATAGCCCGGGCATGAACACAAGTGACGAGTTCGAATAAATTTTCTTAATTTTTCCCTCACGCAAGAAAGGTTAAAATCTAGATGTAGTAACGATGAAACGCCTATGTTGTCTAAAAGGCTCTTTGTATAGTCCACTAATATGTTATAGTCTAAAGAAAATGCTACGAATTATTTGCGTTCTAATTCTTTCTTGTGTAAATTGGCGAAGATCTTTGTGGTGAGCCCATAAAACTTAAGAAAGGCACAGGAAGATAGACAGACTTGCATCGGCGGACTGAAAAAATGTGCACGGGGAATGTGCACACAAATACCGAGGAGAGAACGAAGTAAGTAAGAAGAAGAGTCAGAAAGAAAGGATAGATCTAGATAGAAAGAGTACGAGCTAGATGGATAAGTTAGGCGTTATGATTAGGTTTTATCAATTGAATAAGCATGGCCTCCTTCATTTTACGCTGAAAATCTGTCGGGGCTTTATCTAAAACAGAAAAACAAAGATCAGTACACTGGCGCCTACAGTCATCATTCATTCGCAAATGTTTGAAAATGTGAGAAGACTTATCTCTTCCCAAGTGCTCATCAATCCGAGTTTTAAGGTTTCTTGAGGATTCTCCAATGAAGCAGGCACTACAGCTACGGTATCTGCGCGCGCTTTCGTACAGCTGTTTTTCCCTCGCAGGTTTTTTTATTGTTGATAGTTGATAGCAGATGTTGATTGATTGCTTTTGTGCCGTCCCTTTCGGAATTTTCCATCGGTTGCTGAGTGAGCATTTGTAACGTCAATTATTGACTTTAGGGAAGAAATAAGGATCCTCGATGGGTAAATCTTCAAGGCAAAGAATAAAGCTATTAATAAGCCAAAGCCAATATTTCATAAGCCAACGGATACTGGTCTCCTACTGCACTTCCAGAGTCATACGGACGTTCGGTACAAGAAATGCTTAATCAAGTCAATGCTGTACAG
>QQSS02218837.1:0-22810 GCA_003687565.2 Craspedacusta sowerbii
TCATCATCATCATCATCATCATCATCATCATCATAATCATCATCATCATCATCATCATCATCATCATCATCATCATCGTCGTCATCATTGTCATCATCATCATCGAGCTTTGTTTTGAACGCATTTACAATCTTGGCCAGGTCGTTCTGTTTGCAGCCAATTCTTTGAGATGTCCATACGAAGGCAGCGTGTCGTCTTGCCTTTGCAGCATTTGCGGGGGTGTTATAAGCTGACCTATGTAGTCGCGATATAGCACTTTTGGTCTCCCTGGCCTCTTTTTACCATGCTTCTCCTCAATAACGTATGCCACCTACTTGGTGCTTAACTCGGTGGCTAGATTTCTCATGTAATTTCCGTCATGGTTGGGTTGCTGACACTGGATTGTTCGTGACAAAGGCGGCGCACCGACTCTTTTGAAATCCTGTCTGTCCGCTTGATCTTGAGCATGTATCTATTACACTTGGTGGCTAAGCCCTCGAGACTGCTCTTAAGATGTTCTGTAAATATCTAGCTCTTGCAACCGTATACAAGTTTTGACAGCGGCCCAGGCTTTGGCCTTTGCGTGTTTTGAAGTCAGTTGCTGACGAAGCGACCATGCAGCCACAAGTATTTTATGTCGTCCACCTACTCTTATTGGCTCTCCCTCTAGCTTGATTTTATCGAGAGGAGCAGGCTTGATGGTTGTAGAAGCCTTGATCTCCTTTACATTAACCTCAAGACCTCGTGAGCGAACAATGTCATGGGCAAAGTCGAGGTTAAGGACCGATGTTGGTGGTCGTGTTTCTGTAGAGCGCGTTCCAAGTCTTGGATATGTGACAAGGCCATACTGTTCGTGTGTGCTGCTCTTCTGCTCGCTGTAGAATGTAGTCCAAGACGAGGATGACAAGGAAGGGAGCTGGAGTGTGGCCCTCTAGGATACCCGACGTCACGAAAATTCCTCCGACATATTTCCTTCTTTAAGCACAGCATTATATCAAAAATGCCTTGTCGCTTGATTGAGTTGAATGCCTTCTTAAAATCGACAAACCTTACATAGAGAGGCACGTTTTTGTCTTATCCTTAAGCCTTTAAGGACCCGGCCTTCATAAACTGGCAGAGCCATAAAATTCAACACGCAAGTAGCCAAGAAACATCAACTTGCCGAATATTGTGACAAGAAAAATGCTGATCTTACTACAAATAAAGCAAAAGTATATATTTTCTGGAGCTCATAAAATTCGCCACACAGTCAACTGTAGACAGTCAACTGTCAATAATTACGTATTCCACAAGAATGGCAGATGGGTAAATTAACTGGCCAAGTGCATATGTAACAAGTATCTAAGAGATATACTTGATGCAAGAACGCTGATATTTCCGAAAGTGGTCTCTAGCATATTTCAAATGTTGAAGACTGCACCAAAAATATTGATCCACTGTGAAATGTTACAAATTAAAAAATAAGCAAAACATGCCGCCATTTGCTATCGTTTTAGGAATAATGCATTACTAGGAAAAACACAGCGATGATATATTAAAACCAAATTCAAAGACTTCAATTGCGTGTATAATATTTACAATGATAAGAATGTTCACAAAGATAAGAATGTTTTAATGTTTACAAAGATAAGAATAAGGCAATGAAGATAAAAGATTTTATGAATTTGCATAAATGATATCGTAATGCCAAGTTCAAATCAAGAAAAGTAATGAATTGAGCAAGCAATGAACTAGCAAGCAAGTACGCAAATAAGCTATACACATTTGTTCTTGCTTGCACAGGAAGCAAGCACACCTTTCTCACATTTGAAACAAATTGCTCTAGATCTTTTCCGGCCAATAGATGGATTTTTCCTGTTAGAATAGCGACACGGTCTTTCTCGCGTTTCCCAAGGAGGGCTTTCACACTTCGTCCATACACAGTCCTCTGTCTGAATACAGTAATACATGGCTATCGAATTCCAATATTCGAATACTGGTCTTAACTTACAACTAGCAAGATAGGAAGGATCTTTCTTTTCAGGAAGAGACACATTATTTACAAAGTGGAATGTTCGTAAAATTTGCATGAATCTTTGCGACCAAGTAAACATTTTTCGAAACCAAGGAGTGAGAGGGATACTTCACAGACCAATAGCAATAGTCTTTCATTTGTTTTACAATCAATACCATATTGTAAACGACGGACAGAGATCCCTTTGTTTCTAAAACTGTGACACTTGTCCGTTCACTATAGACAGTTTTTGCATAATTCTTGGTGCATTGAACAAGGGTGGCCCAAAAGAAGTCAGTGAAGAAGAAACTATAAATATCAACGGGATCCGTACAGTTTTTAATATGCTTTGGTCCAGAAACACTTTCATCAAATCCGGAGGCAAAGTCAGCCATCTCCGTTCCCACAACTACTAACTCCCTAGGTGCTAGGACGCTCAAATCAGACTCCGTTTGGCAAACAACGCGCCGTCTGGTTGTGTTGGCTGATGTTTCGACCGTCCGTCCGGAAAGGGTTAATAAAAAGACTTTGTTTTATACCTTGTACGGTGATGTACCACGATGGTGTCGCGTCCAGATTCTGCATTGATGATGTGGAATCTGGACTGAACGAAGATCTACTTCTTCGCAGAATTCGCCCGCCGTTGTTAGTTTCCTCGTGGAAGCGATACCTCGCAATGATTTATTGAGTAGCTTATCCGTGCGATGAGGGCTCCTGCAATAATCATTAGGCGATTTGGCGATGATGGTTGTAGTTGCTGGATTTCCTGAGAACTGCTCCTTCATAAATCTGCTCGATATTCTGGTAGTTGACACCATATGCTTGGTCATTTTGCTCTTTGATAATGCACCAACATCTCTGTGTTTTCAGGTTTAGCTGAGCAGTAGTCGAGACGCCCGTACGACCCGTTGTGCGCTTCAATGCGTGTTGCAAATTTTTTCCTTTGTTTTGGTACTATGTCGATCTTGTAAACGTAACCGTTGATGCGATGATGCAATTTTCCAGCATAGTTCAGTGTGCGTACTTTGTACATCGCTATTGTTATTTGTGTGTGGGCAATGGTATGTTGTTTTCGCTTGGTCGTAGTACTTTCGGGGATTTTAGCTCCGTCATACCCGATTTTGTCGCACTGCGCCCAGACGAAGACTGGTTTTGGTTGCCCGGAATGGGTTCCTGAATTGTAGATTTCGTGATCTTTTGGTAATTGGGAACGCGTTTACGGGGGTTAGCCCTGAGAAACGCTTCCAACTGGCTGCACCGCAGGGTCATAGCAACTCGCGAGGTCTCCCACCATGACAAGGCGCAAGTTACTGGAAATTTCATATATGCTTTAGCTTTTCCTTTTATTCCCATCGGAAATCTTCCCCTTCTTGTCGCAAAATTATCGTTGGGCCATTCCAATGGCGTTCAAATGTATTCGCCTAAACTAATTTTTGATTCGTTATTAGTTTTCTTTCCTATTGATTGCCCAGTACATTGCTAACGAATATTTCTTGCTCGTTAGACTTGGGAAGATCCGGCTGTAGTTGACTCGCACACCAACCAGAAAGGCGACGGTGATCCTATTGACGTAGTTGAAATAGGCTACAAGGTATTTGCCTCCTGCTTGGTGCGAGCTTTACCAGAGCCTCTCACGGACATGAATATTTGCATGTCCCAGAGGTTGTTCGACGTACTTTATGAATTTATGGTGCAAGGATTTTGATGTAGCTTTTAGTCCTTACGTCTCTGTGAATCTGCTCTGTAAGCATGGCGTTTTGTAAGCTTCCTTTGCTGCTTTAGGTGCCAATGTCGCATCTATCGGAGTGCTTTAGTTTTCTTCTTCGGTTTGTTCATTTAGGTTGCGAAGCGCGGAGAAGTCAAGCAGGTAAAGGTGCTTGGAATAATGGCGTTAATCGACGAAGGCGAAACCGACTGGAAGGTAATTGCGGTCGATGCGAGTGATCCCATGGCATCCAAGTTGACTGGTAGGTTCCATGGGTATATCTTCATTTGTTATATAAAGGAGTCTGTTTATAACCGTCGAGTTCGTATTCATGCTTGTATGCAGGGTATGAAGCGGGGTACTGTTAGCAGTCGTGTGTAGACTTTGATGTTTTGTTTTTTTTTTCTTACTTGCAGACGTGAGTGATATTAGGAAGTTGATGCCGGGACTATTAGAAGTAAGTGCTGGTGCACCGCCAGTGCGGTGACTTGCTTCCAATAGTGTTTGATCGCCCTTAACTTGTAGCTCTACTAGTGCTGTTGTCCAGAAAGATTTGTTTACATTCGATCGTAATGGCGCTTGTATGCTGGCTCTTTGTGAACGTGTGGCGGCCTTTCGAGTGGAGGCGTTTTCCAACCATTATCTCATTTGTTTCTTGATTTGCGAAGCCAATAATACTTGCATGCTAGGCTACTCACGACTGGTTTAAAGTCTACAAGATGCCAACAGGAGCTCCTCCCAACCAATTTGCTTTTTCCGGCGAAGCTAAGGACAGAAGGTTTGCTGTAGATATAATAATGGAGTCGCATAACCAGTGGAAGAAGCTGATACACAAGCAGCGAGAAAACGAGGAGGGCATCTCTTGGTAAGGTTTATTTATGGCTGGAGCTTCTTTTAGTAATGCGCGTCGTTTGTCTCGCTGCGGTGCTTGATTGGATTAAATGAGATTGCTAATTAGTTTTTCTGAATCCCTCCTAGCGACAATGTTGCTGTGGACGACAGTCCTTACAAGATTCCTGCGGAGAAAGCTAATGCTTGTACAAAGGCGGTGAGTATAACCCATCTGAATGTTTGTTAGCTTGCATTGTGGTAGATGTCCATTTATAGACTTATTGTTTTGCTTCGTGCATATCATCGAAATGTTTGTTGCTTACGGCGAGTGAGAGCAGTGGTTATGCTTTTGTTTCTTAGCTTCCGGCACTGGACAAGCCTGCTGCTTTACCAGAAGACGGTATGTCATTCCAATGTTTTTGCTGACTCGTTTTTTTGGCCATTCCAGCAGATGCCGTTTCTTGAAGTGTACGACATGGTTTACTTGAGCGTGTCATTCTTAATTCCCAAGACTCTGTTAAAAGACTGAATTTCTTTTTTAGCCGTCGATATGTGTGATGCTTCTATTGTTTTTTCGCGCGACGTTGGAATTGTTGGCGACAGTAGTAAAGCGACAGGGCAGTAGCTCGCTATTTTCTTCTGACGTTTTTGCTTATTTGTTCTAGTTGACGCCACCCACTACGTCGTCAAGGACGCAACCGATAGCAAAGCTTCGAGCACAGCTAACCGTGCCTGTTTTCTTTTCTAGTCGACGATGTTCACTATGTGCAACGACCCACCAAGTGATCAGCTTCCTTCTCGGCCGAGGTACTGCTAACTGGCACAACTGTAAGATGATCGTCATGCCATGCGAGCATCCATCGCACCTATTAATTGGGTCTGGATGCGAAGTACTCTCGTGCTTTCTGCTCATGAGTGTTGAAAGATATTTAATACGCGAGCCTGCTTGAACTGAACTTCTTAGGTCTAATGCTTTTTTTTTTTGGTTCCTTCTTTCCTTTTTTTCACCGTAGATAATGGGCGTTTTTGGTTGATCATAAAGAAAATCTTAGGTCCGCTTCATTAGCGCGTTGCGAGTAGCAGAGCGACTCACGAAGCTTTCATTTCGTGACTGGCAGCTTCCTTTGCACGTGAATAGTGTTGCATTTACTCCGCAGGCCCTTTCTCTATTGAAGCTTGTCATTATTTTGGGCAATTGTTTACAGCTTTGTGTAATTTTGTGTATCGACATTCAATTCTTTTTTAATGCTTGTTTTCGTGGGTGAGGATGCCTTCTCGGGAGACTTAGCCTGCTTCTATTCGAATTGGTTCTTGAAGATGGAGTCTGAATTGGGTTTTTCTAGCCGTTATTTATGAGTGCGCTTCGATTTTTGACTTGCAAGTCGTCTTAGAGTAGCGATCGAATTGTGTGGGCTTAGTCAAACATCGCTGATAACTTTTGAGCAACCTGTGCCGAGTTTTATGGCAGCGAAATCGACGTCATCGACTTCTTGCTCAGCAAATGAATTGAAGTTTTTAAATTGCCTAAATACGAAGTTTGAAAGAATCCATATGGATCGAATTGATTGCATTGCCCATTTCTTACTCTTCCGATTACCCTGCTGGAATAGGTTATTGATGTTAACCTCATTTCTTTGGCGAAAATAAAAATTATGGAACATACTATAGAAAATATGTGTTGGTAGGTACTACGTAAATCCCAATAAATCTGCATGGTTGATATGTGGACCGGATGTTTGGTCTGTCGTTCTCACAATTGCTGTTCGTGTCAGCAAGCACGTTTGGTAGAGCAACTCCTCCGTCATGGGCGAAGCATGAAGCATGAAGAAACTCGTTAAGCCTGACCCTCCTCCACGAGATGTGTTGTTAAAGTAGGCTCTTAAGTTAAAATATCCTTCTTTGACTAGAAGTATCAACTAGTAGCTCCGAAAGGCGTTCGTATACGTATGTGCGCAGCCACATACCTGCGGATCCAATTGCGCCTCATAAAGTAACATTAGTGTTCACTAAGGATGCTCTCGTTTAGTTTTTACGAGGGTTTTCAGAACTTATTACGATGTGTCTACTTACCTCTTCCTTGGTTCGTGCGTCCACGCGACTTACACCGTCAAATGGGGTTGTGTGGTTAGTATTTCTCGTCGAGTGAGTCCAGCCTTTAAAGTTCTGATTCGTCAAGACCACATTCTGGTTATGTCAACGTCGGATAGAGTCCTCGAACCGGAGTCAGCTCGACCGTCCTCGGACGAGGCTTCTTCGTTCGAGATTGATGTTGTGTGAACGGCAGGATTTGCTTGACAAGCCACGAATAAAGTGGCATCGTAACCACTGTATTCTTCAAAATGCCGAGAAATCTAGTCGACCTTCTTGAAGGCTGGTCGATGACCAGGTTCCTTTCCTCCAGCTCCCGCTAGATGAGTGACACCTAGATCTCAAACACAAACAACCTATTGATAACACGTACTAATAATATTCAGTGCGAGTGGAAGTTTAATGTGCTCCAAGTTTCTGATCACTCTTTACAAAATAGAAGACGTAGAGCTGATAAGTATCCAACTTCATGCGCTTGCTTGCAAGCAAAAGATGACGCACCTCGTGCTGGATGACGCATATTACATTACATTATTCGTCTAGCTCGCGAAGCGTGCGGTCGCACGCTGCCGAGCTCCAAAGTTTTCATAAAAATTTTTGTTCGCTGAGTTACTGGAATTGTAAATTCTGCGTCGAGAAGGTTCGGAGGATAGCAAGCTAATATGAGCAGTGCTACTTTGATTGCGATTGCTTTACTTTATGTCGTTTGTGGATTCTGTTTGGAAGACTTCTCTTCAACAGACGGTAAGAGTCGACACGTGTGGGGATGTAAGGCAAAGCTTAATACAGAGAAACCTCCGTGTGAGCGACTCCACCGTTATGCCGAATTTCCCGTTCGGACGTATGGCAGGTTGGGGATGTCTTCCAGGTGAGCCATGCTAAGCGAGAACAACACAGTAACTGTAGCAAAAACAAACTCAAGAAGATTCTTAAGCATTTGAAAGCAAACCAGTCTGACCAAAAAGAAATTAGAATGGTAGGGGAGCTTCTCCGATCAAAGCTTGTTGACAGTTGCATAGTTACAACAGACCGCGACCATGAAATTCAGCTAAATTTCTGGGGATATTGCAAAATATTTATTGATAAAGCCGAAAGGTCAACCCCAACTGTCTCGAAAGAAACATGTTTAAAATATCTTAAAGAACTTCTTGAAGCCCTTCTCTGCGTTCCCCATTAAGAATGAACAAAGGTCTAGTAGAGCCATTGTCCATCAAATCAAAGTTCCAAAATTTGTCGATGAGTGCTCTGCGAACAATCGACATAAGTGCAGGTAACTACATGGAATGGACCTCGGACCTTAGAATGACCAGAAATTTGCACAACTCTAGATGCAGAAACTGATGAACGTAGCGTTGCGCATAACATTTGAAATTTTTTACCGAAGAGATCGACTGTGGACAAGCACAGCGATGATGACATGGTGACTTAGCAACGCTAGTCTGTCATGTCTTACGAATGAGTGACACTTTAGAGAGGTATAATACTTGTAAGACTCTTGTACGAGATTTTGAAGCAGAATACACTTTTCCGATATACTATTGTATTCTATTATAAATGCGATAATGTACTATTTCATATTATATCACCTTATATTATATTATTTCATAATATGTAATATTATTTTACACTATATTACATTATATTAAATTTACATTATAATTATATTCTAAAAATTATACTTGTTGACGAGACGAAGGTGGTGAACAAGATTATAAGGAGCGAATACTATATCTTCACCAAATCCGGGCTGCACCATACTTGAAAACATTGCCTTCATCAGTTACATCATGACTTGGGCAAGTCCATTGCGAAATCGACGAGAATAACTTTAGCACAGCATCTATGGATCTATTAATCGACTGCAGAAATGGCAAATTCTGGGACGGATGAGCTTGCGAATCAAAAGCCATTGAAGACTACATATCTAAAACGCTGTTTCCCAGACTGAATTTCGAGAAGTTAGTAAGGGTGGTGGCTTTTGTCGTAATAACTTTTGTAAACTAACCTTAACGAACTTTCGTTCCATGAGGATTATTCATGTACCTCCCGATTCAGCGTGCGAACACAAGAAGACAAGAAGACGCTGCTTACCTCATTTCAAGGTACTTTCTTGCTCAGCGTCTTAGATGATGGTCCAAGAGCAGAATGGACAGAATGAGCAGAATGAGAATAGATAAATCCTGTATTCGAAAATACAATAGCCGATCATCACACAGTTGAAACACACGGCGTCTAAGAGATGTCAGCTAAGATTCTTGGGGATCTTTTGTTGCTCGGATATGACCACTATAAAGCTCTTTCAGCAATGTAACTGATTGGTTTAATTACTAGGTAATCAGTGAAGGCGAGCAGCAAAAGAGATGTCCTTGCTCAAGGATTATCCCAACCAGCGTGTTCCATGAGAATTTTACCCATACATAATAGCAGCTTTCAGCAGGTTGGTAGAGCAGCTGTGGTTAGATCAGAAACTATGAGGGAGCGGTCAAAGAGGCGACGAAGGATCGTCACCTATCCGCCTCGGAAGATCCAGTTTTGATTCGTTCCTCGCAACAAGCACGACTGCGAAGCGGTATTTCATACGCCTGAAGCTCGTCTAATCTACTATAGTCGGTAATATAGTAAGTTGGTAATATGAAGTAAATTTACAACGGCAGCAAATATACATCTATACGGGAAGTTTTTGTTGCACACCTTCTTCCTGATTACATGTTTGATGATGGAGCTGGGTAATGTTGAGAAGCTGAAAGCCGTGGTAATTCTGTATAGAAAATACTTGATCAAATCTCAGTCAACTGAATTTGCGAGTTGGATGTCTGCTCAAATTTGACTTGGTTTGGTACGTTTCTCAAAGCGATGTAGATAAATAACTTCCAATCATGTTTGCGTCTAACTACAGATTTGGTGGCTTTGTACCAATCTAACATAACCCTACCTGTTCGGTTGCCCTGGGTATATGAACGCGAGAGCTTGTCCTAGCATTGTATTCATTGGAAGAAGGGAATATAAATGATGTTGTTCAGGTATACCAAATGCTCATACTTACGTACGTAAATGCGTATCTTTCATGTATGGAGAATGATATTTCTTTTGCCGAGATTATGCAAGTGTTTATAAGCTGCCACGTTGAGATGAACGCTAAACACTCAGTTGCATCTTTTGCAGGAGCCTGCTGCATTATCACGACCTCGGACATCGGAAATGGCCCAAAAGATGCAAAGGCTCGAGGTTGAATGCCAGGAATTAAAGAAGCGTTTAGCCAAGCAGAGCAAAGTCCAGGAAGAGATTGAAACCTTAAAGCAAGAGCTGGAAAGATCTCTAGAGATTCACGTACAGCTGCAGGAGATAGCCCTGGCCTTTGAAGAAGGAAACAGGTCTTTGCACGAAAAGTACAATATTCAGTTAAAAGAACGAGCCGCATCAGATGCAAGACTGCTTTGTTTGGAACATGAACTTGAAAGTAGAAAGCAAAGTTACGAAAATTTGGAAAGGCGATGCCACAGGCTTCAAGAAAAGGTAGATAAATATGAAGATATGGAGGAATTAGTATGCACTCTTGAGAAAGACAAGAAAAAGCATTCAGAACGGGTAATAGAACTTGAACATGAACTTTCGGGTAAGATACGAGGTCAACGTCATTTTTCCATAACGCATTTTCCATTGCAGGCGATGCAGTTCTTGCCAGCACACGAGTACTTGCTAACAATATCTACAAGAAATTCAAACTTGCGAAGCTATTGTAACTGGACAGCAATTAAAACTACTTTTCATGGCGATTGCAGATAATTTGTTGAAGTAACACTTTTCATGTTTGCCCACCTTCCACTTCGGCAGACGTCAGGCTTTCTTCTTCATTTATGGCAATGACGTAACTGTCACATGAATGTGGCTTCGTTCATTCGTCAGAGCTCTAAGCCTGATATTCTGAAGCTGGAATCTCAGGGCTAGCACCAGGGAGAGGGGTCGGGCTCTGGAAGATTTAAGCCCCTTTAAGCCGGCCTTAGCTCAAACGTATTACTGCTCCCGTGAAGATGCTTCCAGTAGGCGTTTTATAGGGTAGATTATAGTAGATTAGAGTAGATAATATTGAACTGGGTAGGCAAGCAAACATTATATGACTCAATTGCGACCAGCTGATAGCTTAAACATGGCCGTATATTGTATATAACACAAAAAAGTGCGTAGTAATTCTTAGTAGAACTGCCATCTCCAAAGCTATTCAAGTGTGCTTCAATGAATGACCCTTGCTTTCGTTGCGCATAAGGGTTTGTATGTACGCACGCGTGTGTATGTTCGGGAAGAAGGTGGGTGGCTGCATGTGTGTATGTTGGTAACCCTGATCTTTTTCATAGCGAGCATGGATGAGAATATGAATCTGAAAAAAGAGCTTGAAGAGGGAAAGTCGAAACTTATTGTTGAAAATGCTGATTTGAATGAAAAACTCGAGACTTACATCGAGGAAATGGAAGAACTTGATTCCATAGTTGAAAACTTAGAGAATGAAAACGAGAAGTTGAAAGGAGAGTTAGAAAGATACCGCATAAAAGATGCGTTTGAAAGTGTTGTTGAAAGCGATGAGCTAGACGCCGAAAAAGATCAACTTCTTTCTACGCTGCACAAAGAGGTTGAGAAAAGAGAAAATGTTGAGAAGGAATTGTTCAAACTTGAAGAAGAGGTGGAGAATTGTACGATCCAACATGAAAACGAAGTTGCAATTTTGAAAGGCCGGATTGAGGAGTTAGAAAGCGAGCTTTCAGGATTGCAAAATGTTTTGAATTCTAAGGAAAAAAGTATGAACAGGGTGGACCTTGGACAGGGAACGTTCTCGCATAACAAGGGGCTGGAAGTGGACAACGCTGATTTGCAAAGCAAACTTCGAAGTTTGGAGCAGGTAAGATTAAAATATTTGTCAGAACTTTGCTTGCCTTCAAGATTACACGTGAAGCGGAATTCTGCACTCAATTCAGATATCTTGAATATAAACAAAAATTATAAGCGTTTCTTTAATTGGAAGAGCTATATCTGCGAGTTTTTCACGACGAGTCCGAGTTGATGTTAATGAGGGGCGAAAGCAACCACCATTCAGGAGAAATTTTTGTTTGCAGTTTGCGCTTATGAGACGCGGTCATTCGGCTGAAGATCCATGTAAACTTGTTTTCTTCCAAATGTTGAAATAGGAGCGGGAAGTTCTCATTGAGAAAATCAGCTGTTTAGGCAGCGAGCAAGTCGATTTGCAAGGAAGATATCAAGGAATAAAGGAATCATTCGACACACGGGTAGCTCACCTGGAGAGTTGTATGGCTGAACTCATGGAGCACAAAAACTTGGTCGAGAAGGAGAATCATCGAAAGTATTCTCTTTCCAAAGACAGGACCCTTACAGAGGAACCGTTAAAATGTACACAAGACCAGCTGCAATTTAATCCTGAGAAGAGCGTCGATTTGCAGGTTTGTTGCGGAATTCGATCCTTGTGGAGTTTAGTCCAAATCTTTTACCACTGTTCAATTCACACTGTGACTCTTTGAGCGGTTGCGCCTGTGGACTTCATGCCTGTCTATGTGTCTGCGTGCATGACTTTGTAAGTTTGTCTTGCTTTTCACTCGGGCAAGCTATCAGAGCTTAAGAGAGGAACTCAGCGTATGAGGAAGAATAGTGAGTGCTGCGCTGAAGCCTGGAGTAGAAGAGGGCAAGCGTTCAATTGAATGGAGCTCGTTTTCTCAATTGGTGGTCTTTCAATGCCAATCTTGTTGCCATATTCTTCCCAAGTAAGGTTCCGCGCCTCGAAACTCGTTCTCGTTTGAAACGAGGAATTTTGAGAAATTTCTGGTCTCGTTCGAATAAAGACCGTTGACCTTCTCGTCTTGAAACTTCTTGTTGGTTTCAAGACGGACCTCTGTCTCAACTCAAAAGCTCTCGAAACTCAACAAGTCACTTACTCCCAAGTTTTGCACTTTAGGCGCAACTCGCTGATTTCGTTACGCAAAGAAGCGCCGACGACGAAGGACATCAATACGAAGTAGAGGGAAAGCAAATCGTCAATAGCAGGTTTATTAAGAAGAAAGAAGATTTAATTAGAAAAATGGAGGAAGAGAAAAATGACCGAATGAAACATCTTGTAAGGGAGTTACAAACATTGCGGAATGAAGTCATCCTCAAAGCAGAATCTATTGGGAAGACTGACGAAGCGAACCAAATAGTTGAAGTTGGTTCCGATATCAGCTCTACATGGTAAGTCCTGTGTACTGTCAGCGATCCTTATTGAAGAACGCATTAGGAATGAAAGCGTCTTACTGAGACGTGGAACACAACAAGCTAGTCAGTTTTTACTAACTAATGCTTTTACTTACTAACTACTTTAATAATGCTGTGAGAAATCGGCTGCTAATGAGCAAGAATGTCATTAGGAAAGGTCTGAAGAAAAATTAACTGATTAAGTCATTTTAAAATTCTTTTAAAATAATCAATTATTTATAGTCAAAACGTTCACAAGTAAAAAGTTAAGCAAGAACAAATGTCTAAGCATTCATCATCAGTTAACGCATCCGAGGTGCGTCTTCTTGGCATTGTCAAATGAAATTTGATGAATGAGGCAATTCACCTATCGAGTACATCGTACCCATCTAATTTGATGGAACAAAGGTAACGGAGACTTCCTCCCTACCCACGCAGGACGGATTTCTTGGCACGCAGTCTTCCATCAGCGAAGCGGACTTTCCACGAACAGACCTATCCATGTTTGTGCTAGACTAAGTTTCCATAGCTCACCCTTGACTGATAATAAAAAAATCAAGATCGGTGGACAAATCGTACCCCGCAGGATGAAAACTTCTAGCTAACGTGTAGCATGTTGCTCTGATGATTTCATTAATATAATGCAATTGTAAGCAACGAAGGTCTTCTTCGATTTTTCAAGCCGGAATGTATGTGCCATTCTTGATATTGATCTACAGTTACCAGTAACTATAGCAAACTGGATTTATAAAATATTGGCAGTTTTGAGGTTTGACATTTCTATCTTTCAGGAACCAGCCAGATCTGTATCATATAACTTTGAAGTACGAGCTGGACAAAGAAGATTTGCAAAATAAAATTATCGACCAAAGCATTACGGTAAGGACTGCTTAAGCGAAATAAATAGGGGAAATGTTTTTAATTTTGAATGAGCACTCAGTTCTCTATGTAAAGAAAACTTGTAGTGGATTGCATACGATATTATAAATTCAGGACCATATTTTGAACAGATTAACTCAAACGGAATGAGTCCTTCGCAAAATATAAGGAGCAGCAAAAGTGTCTAACGAGAATGTTAGCGAAAAGAAAAATTATAGAGCCTACCTTGTAGAAGTCAATTAGGCAGAATCTCGATGATTACAACAATAATAGCAAAAGAGGCAAGTCTTTGCGTAGCAAGCAAAATCGCAAAGGGATTTTGATTCTGTCCAACAAATTTTTTTGCGAAACTCTGAAAATGTATTAAATTGAGAGGAGTTTTCGATCTTACCTTTCCTTATAACTTATATACGGTACGCCCTGCACCTCTCGATCACGCAAGGATATGCGAATGCAAGCACGCACCTGTGCTATCTTACGGGTTGGTGGCCCCAAGTCATACAGACACACTCTGGATGTACTCGAAGAGTCTACTAACAGATGGAGAACGTTTGTAGATGCCAGACGGCGACTTGGTCCGGCTTGCAAGAGACAAAAACACTTTCCAAAGATCTTCTTACAAGTTTTTCGTTGCGAATTTGTGTCTTTTTTTTTTAAACTCTAGTAAGCAACTTTCCCAATATCTTGTGCATGAACGTTTGATATTATAGAATGAAATGTAAAATTTCCAACTACGATATACTCTATTCCAGCATATCGTAGAGATTTCACGTCTTGATGCTACAGCTATCAAATACAGCGTCATGCACTGCCATCTTCACACAATACCTACCTGGTAGATGTTTTTTTTAAAAATAGATTCTCGTTGTCAAGAACAATAATAGCGGAAGGCAAGTCTTGCCTTCGTCAAATGTCTTTATTTTTATAGCAGGGACCAAAGAACCAAGTAAGGACGAGAAGAAGTCAATCGGTTAAGACCTTGGTGCTCGTAACAAGAACGTGCGTCCTATGTTGTAGCGATATAAAACTTAGAGGTACTAACATGAAGATTAAAATCTCTAATGAAGAATAAAATTTAAGAAAGAAATTTAAGACGTAATCTTGTCTTGTCTTGTCTTGCTTCCACCTGTTGAGCTAGACTAGACAGTGCCTTCGATCTTTTGTCATCATCTTGGACGCAATTTAGCCAACAACCTTCTTATTGAACTTTTCTGCTAACGCGAGCGTAGAACCTGTGAATGGAGGTTGACTTGATAGGTGCCTGTGGATTTGTGAGCAAAGTTTGTGCACCTAGATTTTAGTTAAGAAAGCTGTACCTTGTTTCATTTATGCAGATACAAAATCTTGAAGACAAGATAGCCTCGTTGATTGTGATAGCCAACTCTAGTTGTCACAGACTTTCCCAGGACAAAGCTCCACCACTTTTGCCCAATGGAAGGTTTCAAAATCTTGCGGTGAGTGTAGAATTCAAATTTCTCATTTACACTAACTTGCATTTATCAACAGAATTAATTTTTCTTGCAAATGTATAATTTATATAGCAAAGCATGAGTCCCTACACACCGTATCAGGTTCATCCGTTTGAAGGTATTTTAATGGTCCTTGTATAGGCTTTCCTTTGAATTGTACTAACTGGCATCAAAACGTGACGATGATAATCCCAGCTAGTTTGGCGAGTTTTGAGCAGGCTCTTTCTCAATTTTTGCTTTCCGTCTTTGAAACTAGCGTGGATGTCCTTGTCATGGGTAATGATTTTCTTAAACCATTTGGTTCATGAATCAGGACCACGAAAGTGTTCACGACGTCAATAGCAAAAGTGAGTCCACGAGATCGAGGTTACACCTGGCTAATGACGGAGAAGAGTGCATAGGTATGTTTGCTGGATAGCGTGAGTGCAGCAAAACCATCAATCTGAGTCTTGCAAACTCGGAACCAATTCTTTCTTTATTGCATGGAACGTGCTCAAGGGTGGTTTTCCTTAATATATGGCACTCAAATTGTCGTTTCGTAAGCCGGACTGACATGGAGATTGATTGATTTGAGTTTATTGTTAAAATTTTTTAAGCAGAATATAGGATCTCTCCACTTCTGTTGGCTTTTTAGGTGATCGGGAGATTCGTCGTGTTGCATACCGCATTGCCGATGGAGAATGGGTCAGAGTGGCTACACAAATCGGAGTAAGTCACAACAAAGCGCTGCAGATTGTGAACAGTACGCTAAGCGACAACGAAAAGGTTTATCAGTTACTGGTAACCTGGGTGCACGAGAAAGGTCTGTCTCGCATATCAGCTCTAAAGACTTTGCTTGAGATATTTGAATCAACGAAGCGGAAAGATGTGACAAAAATCCTTAAAGAGATGCTTGACGACGCTGGGAATGAAAACATGCCAAAGAAAAAGAAACTTCTTAGCTTTCGGAAATCGAAGAAGAAGATAAGGAAATCCTCGCCAACTGAGAAATGGCTTTCACTATGATCATAGTGTACTGTTGCTGATTGCGACATATATAGGTCTTATATAATGACAAAGATATTAATTATCAAAAATATTTTTATTCGTATTATGGTTTCGGATTTTTTCTGCCGACCAACCGCAAACACGCGCAGTTGGTTTGTAGCCGATGCATATTTAATACCTTGTCTACCAAAGTTACCTGACCGTCAAGTTTTTGCAAAGGTTTCTTCGCGGGAATTTTTCTTTCAAACATTCATGTAAGATGCCAGCATTACCGTTAGATGTCTGTCTTTCGTTCGCAATAGTAGATCATGGAAGCTTCACAACAGGATGGACAAGCTTTTGGCGATGGCGCGACCTTCAAGAAAATTGTTTTAAACAAAGAACTGAGGTTCGACAATTTATCCGGGAGCTTTTGTCAAGCAAACTGAAAGAATTATTGGCGATCCTCAACCGCGATCAACGTTTAATTTTTTCATTTATCATTTCGTTTAGGAATTTTTTTCGTACGGCCGGTGAAGCTGAAGCTGTAAGTTCTTACTCGTCTCATCGCTGTGATGTTGCTGTGGTGAAGTGCACCACAAGCTGTGCTGGCAGGCTCATTAAACGCGAGCAGAAACATTATCAATTTGATCAAGTATTGGAGTTTATAAGTTTCTTCATTTGTTCAACACCAGCCGTGCTTCGCCCTGCATAGGTGACGCGGGTTCGGTCTTCGATGCTTCATCGCCCTATTGCAGATCAAGCTTGACCTTGACTAGTCACACTGCAAGTACTGTCACACATCCCACGCAAGCTCTCAAGCACGAACACCCACCCAAACATGCGCATTATTCAAAGTCCAGAATTGCCATCGCGCTGCCAAATGCATAAACGAAAACGGATGAAGTAGCAGGTTGCAGATCTTCGATAAATTTCTTTTCATTTTTTGTATGACGTGTTCGTGTTATCTGCTTGTGGCTTGTAGTTCCTTCTCTTGTTCCACGACGTTATTCATGTAATCCAAAACTTAGCATGTTACCAAAGAAGCTTTAAAGTTGTAATGGCAAGTTGAAAGAAATTGACGAAGTTCTTGTGTATTTCGATGTCAGAGGTCGGTAGATCGAAACCACTCTCTGCTAAAATTGTGTTTTTGATTAGTCTCTATGCGATGGAAACCAACAAATGGTTACGGGCGTAGCACGCTCCAGCTCTGCGCTGTACTATACTATTTGATGATAATTTAATGCTTAAGGGATATTTTATGAACCGTAGGTGGTTTTTAGATTGTTTTAAAGATGATGCGTGTTGTACTGGTGATAGTTCATTGGAAAATTACTTATCCGCCGACATGTTTTTTTTTTAATAAGCTTGATTTCGGCAAAACGAATTTAAAAGAGATTCAAATTCAGTGGGAGCTGTTCACAGCGATGAGGCATGTGATGAGGAGTCAGACCCGAGGTCAAGCCTACTAATGATGCAATCCAGGCCACAGTACTTCGTAGATCAGCGTGGAAAACTAGAAAACCAGAAAGATATGGTGTTTTGGGAAATGATGTTGAAACGGCAGAATTGGATTTTTTAAAGTGTTCGAACAGTGGTATTCAAATTTCCTATTTTTTCAGAGGATCTTTGAGCCCAAGACTTTTGCTGAAGCAATGAATAGCGACGATGCCCAACATTGGAAAGCTGCTGCCGATGCTGAGTATCAGTCTCTTATTGAAAATGAGACTTGTATGGATTTGGTCACCTTACCTGAAGAAGTTGGTTGTAAGTGGATTTTTAGAGTGAAGCATGAACCAGATTAAACTACGCGCTTCAAGTCTAGGCTTGTCGCACAGGGTTATTCTCACCAATATGGCGTTGAGTTTGGTGAGACATTTGCTCCTGTGCGACTTAACAGCCACGTTCCTTCATCGCTTTTGCTGTTCAAAACAACTACCTGCTACGCCACATGGATGTTGCCACTGCGTTCTTGAATGATATCCTGTCAGAGGAAATTTACATGGATCAGCCGCATGGTTACGTGAAATCAAGAAAGGAAGATTTGGTTTGTCATGGTCACCAAAACCCGTGACAAGGTTCCATAAATTTGTGAATCTACGTGCTCAGTGGTGCTGCCCGTAAGAAACTCCCCTCACATCTGCCCAACTAAACTCTGAGTTTCTCAGCACCAAGCCCACCTATGAGGGACGTCCAAGACGCAACCCAAGGTTCATACAAGAAGATAACTCCTTACCCTCGTATTGCGAACTTTCTTCCGCGCGGCTATCAGTAGACTGACTAAACTCCCAATCAACACTACTTAAAATCACGCAAATATTTACAAACAGTTCCTTTCGGAAAAATTCAAGGCCCCGATAGTCAGAAATGACTTTCTGCTCCAATTCTGCATCACCAAGGGTCTTTCGCTTCGCGACAGTCATCTTGACGCAAGCCTCGCGATGTTGGAACTCGACATTTTGTGAGTTCATGAAGAGTATCGATTTTTACCAGTTGCAAGAAGAGTTATGTATCTTTAAGCGTCTTGATCCGTTCACTTTGATTGTGTTGTATGTTGATGCCTTAGTTATTGTAACTGAAACGTTGGAAGTCATAGAGCTTATTAAAGTTGAGTCGTCTAATAGATTTAAGATGAAGGATTTGGGTCCGTCAAAGAGTATTTTAGGAATCAATGTCTCGTACGACAATGATCGTGTCGGCTTATGTCAGAGCGGGTATGTCTCCAAGTTGGTTGAAAAGTATGGAATGGAAGATGCACATGGTGTCTTAACTCAATCTGACATGAATGGTACATTGTGTAAGTCTGATGGGTTGTCAAAATCTGTTAACAAGGTGCAGTACCAATCATTGGTCGGAAGCTTATTGTATGCAGCTCAAGGCACGAGACCTGACATACAGTTTGCTGTTTCCATTGTGTCTCAATATTGTCCTAATCCTATCAATCTCATTTGACTGCTGCTAAGCGTATTCTGCGTTATTTGAAAGAACACAGACTTATATCCTATGGCATGACCGTCATTGTGAGAAATCGGTTGGTTACTCGGATTCTGATTATGCTCGTGATATTGGTGATCGTCATTCGACATCAGGCTATGTCTTTCTCTTTGCAAATGGTGCAGTTAGGTGGCGCAGGGGGAAGCAAAAAATGTGTTGCTGTTTAGACTACCAAAGCTGATTGTGTTGCTGTGAGTCAAGCTGTCAAAGACGCTATCCACCTACAATGTCTCTATGTTGAATTCGGCATGAATTAGGAACCAGTAAAAATAAGGGAAAGCAATAAAGAATAAGAATTCGCAATCCCATTTCTAAATTGTTGGAAAAGTCGCAACAATCAATTTCGAAATTGGAGTTACCGAATGGATGCGACAACGACAGCAGGCATAGCCGTTAGTTGAGAGCTTTTTAATAGTTCAGTAATATTCGTACTTGATTCATTCTTCTGCTACAACTCCCTCCAGCTCTTCGCAATACTCCTGCGTGCTATCATAAAATGATTAAAAACATTTTATTTTGCTTCTTTTCTGGAGATTTTACAACTTGATGAATTTTTCGCTAACCTGATCAGTTGTATCAGTTAACTGCGCGTAGCCGTGACGTGCATTATGAAGCTAAAGTTATAGATGGTAAGCTAACGTAAGCTAATGGTGGCTGACATATAAATTTCCTGTAGCTGGCCCTGCTCAAAAGCGATCCTCTAGAGTTAGTTGTTTTGAACTTTGATTCATGGTTCGGTCGACGACAGCCTGACAGATAACCTAAAGATAAATTTGAGACTGGGAAAGTAATGATTTCATTTTCAAGGCCTGAAGTAGGGTTTTTTAAAAGCAAATGCGAAAGAACCTTGCACCGGCTTTAAGACAAGCGGAGCACCAGCAATGTTTACAGCTGCATTTATGCGTTGAGCATGATAGAGTACATGCTGATCAACGATGTTTAAGTGTGAGAATGTGACGCTATATCTAAAGCGCATTGTTGCCTCTCTTCCTTTGTCGAGAAAACGAGTTCCTGAGTTTAATTGTTGCTTCATTAGGAGGGAGATTTGACCGAAAAATTTGTTGCGAGCTACCTTCAATGGATTTCAGTGCCAACAGTAAACACATCGATCAAACCTCTCGACATCAGTTTAACGCATTCAAAGGAAATGCGCTTGAGAGGTCTTCAACTGGGCGGACGACGGTTAAGTACGACTTCATCAAGACCGACGGCCGACCTGATGGAATGGAGAAATACACTTTCGATGCGGCTTGGAAAGGCTCAGTGTTTAACTTAATGTCTTCTGAAAATATAACTGAGGATCTAATAAAAGAAAGTGTAAGAGAGTTGGAGAAAGCAATGCAGGACTCTAAACGGATGCTAATCGAGAGAGACGAGGAGATTTCAAAGCTTCGAGTTCAGCTAGAACGTGCCCAGACTTGCAATTATGAATTGCTAGGCCAAGATAGCGACGCTCTTACGCACCTTGAGGAATCTCAAAAGCGAGTTCTTCAGTTAGAAAAAGAACTCCAGCAGGTGAAGGATGAGCACCGTGAAGAGCTTCGAAGAAAAGATTTTCTGATAAACAATTCTGCCAGGGCTAGTATAGGAAATTCTCCGCAAGCGCCTTCATTTCCAGAGTGCACGTGCTATTGTGGAACTGTTTGCAAGGCTTTGGGGGACTTGACAGAGGCCAAGCGAAGACTGGAGTCGACGCAGAAGAAATACGATGCTTTGCGAAGTAGAGTTCGGGAGTTCCGGAAGCAAGCGGAAATCAATCAGCGCAATGCACCACGACTACCTACCCCAGACAAAGGAGCGTGTTGCTTGCAGTAGTTACTCGACTGTCAAAGTGAATTCCACATAGCTCTGACTGAAAAGAATCTTCACAATTCTTTCAAAAGACAAACTTATCGACTTATGCATATGCAAACATCAACGTAAACTAAAGTGCTCTGTTCTTTCATGTCAGCTTTAGTCTGGACTTTGGCTAACTTTGTTAGCTGAAGTTTTAAATATTTCAGGAGCATCTATTAAGTTATACTAGCAACAGAATTAATTAATAAAGAAGTTTATCGATTGTATATTAGTTAACATATGCCTTGGAAACTTATTTTAACTGCGCCTCGAATGCATCTATCATTAGCTTGATACCTAGCTTATGAAAAGGTAAATCTAGCAGCAGTTACTATGGCAAAGGGCAGAGAAGGTAAGGAAAACGACTACTCAAAGATGGTCACATGAAGTCACAATTGTCACCGACATATGATGGAAATAGCGTGCTATCAGAAATCTATAGCTTACTTTAAAAATTCTTATTGCAGTTCGTGCTGCATTGGCAAGCACAACTTTCTGAATTACAGACATGACGTCATTAACATAATGTCTCCTTAATTTGAGTCGCAATTCGGGTAAGGTAGAGATAGGGTAATGGTTTGGGTTAGGGTAACAGTGATTGGTTCAAACGTCGCACTTATACCACGTCGAACTCAATAGTTTGAATCGAAGCGGCAGAAGTGCGACGTTTGGATCAGTTCAGAGCGACAGTTTATGTGCGGCAATTCTTTTGAGCTCGGCAGAGCTTGCCGATCTATACGACTGTAGTGCGACTCCTTCACGAACGTCGCACCTCTGCCGCGTCGAACTTACATGCATCATTAAAATTTTTGCTCTGATAGGTATTGCCCGTAAGCGGCGCATGCGCACTCGCGTTTTCCACTGTGTTCAAGATAAAAGAATATGCAGATAGCGATACGAACCCAAGCAAGAGAAATCAGGAGCCGGTCTTGCCCGATAACAATAGGTACTGCAAGAAGTTCTAGGAATTGGGAAGTCCGTATTCAGAAGGTATCTCATAAAGAATTTTCATTCTTATAAATAAATTATTTTAAGTCGGCTGGGCGGCTCTTTCGAAACTGCAAATTTCATTAAAGGACTTCATTTCCTCCTTTCTCATACCATTTTGCGAATGCTATAATAACGAACGAAAAGAACGTTATCCTGTATTTTCCTCTATTAATAGAATCATTTTTTGCGCAGCCTAGCGACCTGCGTTCAGCAAGCGAATGACCTGAACATAGTTGCATGTTGACTGGTCCCATCCTTGACTGGAGCAGTTTAAACAGGCGTGTGAGCCTGATTATCTTCGTTCGAAGTTTGAAACTGTGTCGCACATGAGTCAAATTTAATTGAATTACATTCCACGTGGCGAAAGTGCAACCTTTGAAAGAAGCAAATGTCCAGTTCATACTCTATAGACGCTTTACGCTCGTCTAATTACGGAGAGGGGTTAAAGGACAGCCTAATTGCGGCGTAGCTATTGAGCCAAAGGGCGCGTCGGGGGCGAGACAACTTGAATGAGCGGGGGAAGGCAGCGTCTAGCGTAAGAGATAAACTAAATCCATCTTCAAGCGTTTTTCATCCGTTTCTATTGTCCCGCACCCTACGCGTTCGCTAACGGTTGCCTATTGACGCTATTTTAACTCGTCAAGAACCACTACCCTGCAGTGCAACTGAATACACCAAGCGTTGGAAAGTTAGCATGGAAGAGGCGTACAAAGTTGTAGCACAGAAAACCGAAGAACGAAAGACAAAAGACAAGAAGAGACATGACCAAGGGCCTTGTTTAGGTAAGCTTTGTGTTGGGGACCGGGTCCTTGTCAGAAACCTTAGCGAACGGGGAGGAACAGGTAAGTTACG
>QQSS02218838.1:0-10905 GCA_003687565.2 Craspedacusta sowerbii
TAGTTCTTTAAGAGCTGCCCCTTTAACAGTTCGTTTTGATTGAACTGTATCATGTGATACGTGTGGAGGAGTGTGTTCCTTAGTTATCTTCCGCTGGCGCTGAGAGTTTTAACGGATATCGCCTTGTAATCGGTCGTGTAGTCGTAATAATAGTCGTAATGGAAATAAACGTATAGTCACAAGTATGGAATCACTAACTGCACGTCAAAAGTCAAAGCAAATTACTCATCGGAGTTAAAAAAACTTCAATGTAAATAAATATCTCTCTGATATCTATGCCATCATTTTCGATGACACGCTTGATACAAATCATATTTATAAATACCTGGTATACAAAATCACAAAAATTGCAAGTACACACGCGCCTTTAAAAAAGAAAAAAGTTAGGGAAACCAGGCTCCTCTTATGTCTAGGGACATGAGAAAGGCAATCATGAACAGATCCAGGTTGGAGAAACGCAAAAATGCCAATCTCACCCCAGAAAACATACAAAATTACAAGAAGATTAGTAATACGTCCGTATCCTTGAAACGAAAAGCTATAAAAGACAAATTTCTAGTGGTTACTAAAGGTGGGTTATTAAGTAAAGCAAAGTTCTGGAATTTAATTAAACCGTTCGTAAGCAACAAGGAAACTAAAGGAACGATGAAATTATGCTATTAGAAAATGATACCATTGTGAAGAATCCTCAGGAAGTTGGCGAAATTTTTAATAACTACGATACAAACATTGTAGAGCACAGCTCTGGTCGTAAGCCTAAAGACTGCTCTGCAGATTTTGTATCCGATGATCCAGAAGAGCTCGTAAGACACATACAGGAAATCCATGTGGATCACCCAAGTATACTTAAAACAAAAGCTGATAATATGTCGCTAGAAGGGAAACCCTTTACCTTCAGAGAAGTTTCTAAGGAAGAAACAAATAAACCTTTGAATTCTTTAGATATAACAAAGTCCACTAGCGAAGACCAGCGTCCTCCAAAGCTTATTTAACTTGCTGCTAATGCAATTGACGCTCCTATCGCAAAAACAGTAAATGCTAGCCTAGAAGAAAGAATATTTCCGAACCGCGCTAAGAAGGCAGCGGTAGCTCCTCTCCACAAAGGGGATGACTGCTCGAAAAAGAAGAACTACAGGCCTGTAAGTATTCTTAATACAATTTCTAAAATTTTTGAAAAGTCGTTAGAATTTCAAATAGCGCCATGTATAGAAAAAAATCTTTTAGTTTTTATTTCAGCATTCAGAAATGAATGTAATAGTCAGCATTTTTTTAATTCGATTTTTAGAAACTTGGAGAAAAAAACTCGACAAGAATTACGTGGTTGGCGCTGTAATGATGGATCTGTCAAAAGCATTTGACTGCATACCACATGATTCTTTAATAGCAAAACTTGGGGCGTACGGGCTAAACATCGACGCACTGGCTTACGTCTACTTAAAAGGACGAGAACAAGCGGTTCGCATAAATGGCAAATACAGTGCATACCAACAGATTTTGGTCGGGACTACCTCAAGGCTCCATCATAGGCCCTTTATTTTTTAACATTTTCATAAATGAACTCGCATTATTTACTGAAAATGCCGACATACACAATTTTGCAGACGACAATACGCTATCAGCTCAAGCACGTAACATTGACGATCTGAAAAAAATCTTCGAGGACGAGTCCATCATCGCCATCGACTGATTGATCTCAATTGACATGATGGCCAACCCTGAAAAATTCAACGCAATCTTTATGACTAAAGATAAAATTGAAACCTCTAGAAGAGACAGCAAATTGAATTTTGACCAGCACATTAGCAAAATCTGCAAGGCGGCTGCAGCTAAACTGAACGCCCTAATCAGATTAAAATCAAGCCTTCCATTTGTTGCCAGAAAGGCACTAATCGAGAGCTACATCTATTCAAATTTTAACTACTGCCCCTTATTGTGGCACTTTTCCTCTGCAGTATCCTTATCCAAAATTGAAAAACTACAAGAACGACCCCTTCGCTTCGTATACAACAATTACTCAGCCACATACGATCCCCTACTTGCAATCTCCCATAAATGTACAATGGAAGTCCGACTGCTACGCAACTTATGCTTAGAAGTCTTTAAAACGATCAACAGTATGAACCCAGTGTATAAAAGTGTATGAAAGAAATTTTCTTAATGCCAAAAAACAGTCATTCGCTTAGATATCCTCTAAACCTTGCCGTGCCGAAACTAAACCAAGTTACTTTTAGTTCAAGAAGTATGAGTACTCTAGCCCCAAGGGTTTTGAACGCAATTTCAAAGCATATTATGACAAGTGCAAATGAAAGTATTTTAAAGTTTAAAATAATAAGCTGAGATGGCTCCAAATGTGTTTTTAACGTATGTGAGCAAAATTTTTTTATATTTTAAGACTTATTGAATAGTATTGAGATGACTTTTCTCGGTTTATTAGGGTTTATCTTTTATTATTCTAGTTATTAGAAACTCAGATATTGAACGATTTTCTTACTTAATTTTCCTCGGTATAGTTAGCTCTTGTATTCATGAGCTAGATTATGTTTTTCATATTGAAAGGTTAATTTTTTCATTACCGAGCATAAATAAATGTGAAAGAAAGAATACCATTCCGGTTTCTGATTACTTCAGACCGGACTAAACCATCAAGACCGGTGTTTAGTTCTGTGACTTTATATAGTGACCAGTTGACTTGCTTTTCCGTGTCGGAATGCGCAATGACAACGTCACCAACCTTGATTCGGTTTTCATTAGCAGTGCCCTTCATTGGAGTGTTCGTCTGTTAGAAACCTTAACAGGCAAATTGTTCAAGTTGAAGGTCTAAGCAGAAAATCGGAATCCTTCGAAAAACTACCCTTCCCGAGGCTTAGTTCGCGACCAGCAGCTGACAGTCTTATTGGAGCAGACCATGGAGCCATGCACGCATTACTTAAATACAAGGTTTTCAAGGGGAATCGAATCCTTGCCTACCTCAATCAGTATAGACTTGTGTTGGAAGCATTAGGCAGACTTGCAAGGGTTTGCAAGTATCGCACTTATGTTGTTATCAGCTGACGAATAATCTCCACTGAAAAAGTCGCTGTTGCAGGTCCGGGAGAGTGAGGTAAATGTAACTGACATCAGGCCGGAAGATCGCATGACGACAGAGAAAAAGAATGTGGTCAAAACAGTGGCTCACTCGTTGAATTATATTTACTCAAAATAAGTGGATGCCATGCCTTGGAAGGATGATCCAAGTAAGCTTTCAAATGTTGCGCGCAGGCGAACATGAAGCACGGAGCGACGTCTACAGAATAAATTAAGGCTCCAGAAATCCCACGCAGCGATCATCCAAGACTATTGGAAGAAAGGTTTCTGTAACATATGACGACAATTCTACCCTCTCTATTTAACGCACAAGCACAGACTTGCGCAGCCTATCTTAGGAAATAGTCACCTAGACTTCCTTACCACGCGACCGTAGATGCACCTAAGCGTCAGAAAACTAGGATCATGCAGTGCTAGGACTTACTTAAACTTCACGGAGGGTAGCGCATCCTACTTCGACACGGGAAGACAACTGGTTCAACCAAATAAACTTATCTTCAAATATCCTGTACTCGCTCTGCTTCGCCTCTTCTTCGCCTCCGAAACCAGCACCAGTCTTCGCTTGTTTCAAGTTCAGGTGTGTCTTGTTTCTAGTGTCTTGATTTGCTTTTTAAAAAGCCCTTCATTAATAAAAATTTACGAAAACATGCAACCACTTGCCCAACTCATATAAAATAGCCTTTGTTCGGTACTAAAAAACAACACAGTACAAACTGGTCTTGACCCAACTGCACCATTATTCTTACAACACAGTTTGGGAAATTTAATTGGGTCTTACTAAACTGAGACATTGTTCATTGTTCATCATGAATTGCGCAATCTTTGGGTGTTTGAGCAAGGCCCTGGTCTATTCATAACTATATACAGAAGGCTTTGTCCACTCACTATACTGCTTACGCAATGACCATAATTGATAACGAGACAGCATCTTCTTACAGTGTCTTTAAAAACGTCCATGTAACAGAAAATGCCAGCACGGGAGCATGGTATCACCATATTTCGCTGCATCCAAGCCTCCGAAGGGAACAGTGAAGACGGTGATTTCATTTTGCGTATCAGCGAAGATGAATGCGATTTGGTATCATATCACAATAAAAATGAGTCATGCATAGGTCTTTCCGGAATTTGCTAATATCAGCAGCACATTAAGTTTTCATCACTGCTTCTAAAGTAACTTCCGCCTTCCTCAAGCTAGCAAGGCAAACCCTGCATCACCATTCAGAACAAATATTTTCCGTTTAATAACCTTTGCAGCTGATTAGTGGTTCCGTATGATCCTAAGTCCATCTCCTGGCCTCATCTTGATCGGCATGTGGCCGCATGTAAAAGTATGAAAGGAAGAGGTCTGCTGAGGGCGGTTTAGGTTGCCGCAGTAAGGAGTAATAGTAGTAACATTAACCGTTTCAAGCTGGGCGTGTCTAGTCCATTTTTATAGGCAACCCTTAAGACCCGGCTAGCTGGCAATGGCGTTGAAAACCTCCCCAGTGAAACCTCTGATTTATTGAAAGAGTGTTTAATGGCGCAGAGTTAGGATCTGATCCACGCTTGATGATGTGCTTTTAGCGGTTAAAACTGAAGCTGACGTAGTTGCTGCAGTCCCTGCCCCGTTACGACATTGTCCGGCTAAACAACCTTGTAATTCAAGATCTTTTTACTCTGCGGTGCCCTGTTGCTTGACGACGGAGGTGTCGATCGGAGTCGGTGTGGTCGCATCTGCGAGACAGCCATAGCTGGTGGCTATGCGGTCTATTGGGTGCAGACGCGAAACGGCTCCAGAAGGATAGCTGATGGCAGATTCACTCAGCGATACTCGTCGGATCAACAAGGTCCACAAACGTACGTAAGACTTGAAACCATTAGTGGACGCACGGTGTGGACGTGGCGATGGTAGATATCGACAAATGGTAGAGCAAGAATGCGGATGAGATGGAGGTAGCAAATCTCGCCCGGGGACATTAACAATTTCCTTGGTGTTCTCCGCCACGCAAGCAAGAATTTGACCGCCGACAGCGAACAAGTACGCGCTTCTGATGGCCTGATCATGCCACAATTGCATGAATGGTCTCTGTGCTGATATGCTGTGTTATAACAATCGCGGATGCATGTGCATCTTTAACTTCCGACCTTCAGGTTTGTTGAAACTCATCAACCATGGTTGACATTCATTCGTAAGAACGTTGATCGCCTCCTGGTTGGATTCTTACGCCATTCGAGTAACCAGCAGTAAATGTGCGCTACGGCACCTTAATGGCAAATCCTATCAGAATACGTATGAAGTACGTAGCTTTGGATTAAATGATTATTAAAATTCGTCTTCGGAAGTGTACGCATTTTCTACGCGAATTCTTTAAAATCTTAGATTTTGAACACTACTAGATGTTGTATAATGCGAATCTCATTTTAATTTGTGCTGCTTTTTCCATTGAAGAACGACCTCCAATAATGATACAATATTGAAATCATGGCATTGATTTTATTACCGAGATTATCGAACCTGGAACGCATTCAACATATGTTTTAAAAAAGAAGGCGTGTCTTTGAAAAACGTTCTTTAGTATCATTGACATGTTCATGAAAACGCACCAACAGAAATAATTTTATCTTGCCAAAACATGCACGCATTTATAAATCTATTTGCCGTGCCTCTTGCTCCAAAGCTGATTTTAGGGGGACTTCTAGTGCTTGAGTAAGGTGACCTCTATGAAGATCAGTTGGCGCAGAAAATAGAGTTACTGTGTAGCATTTATGACACTTTAGAGTAGGCTTGTGTGTGCGAAAGCAGCTGGAATTTATTTCCAGTAGTTTCTCTATCATAAATTTATCCTTGCTGCTTTGTGAATTTATTCGCAAAACATTTAGTCTGCATGAGATTTAAACAGGTTTAATCAAAACGTAAACTGTAAGAATGAGCAATGGTGCACTTGCTTGCAGCTATTTGTGCCTTGATGAACGAGAAAAAGGAGCCTACATACATGACTTGTACAAAGTAGGTTAGTGAATTTTTTCTGAACTATCTCAAGCCTCGTTTTCAGGCCTTCAATCAATAGAAATCTCTGCAAATGATCATAAATTATTTAATCAAACGGAGGACATTCAAAACGTTGCAGACGCCAAAACGCGGTCCGAGCACGCATGTAAAATGGATGATCTGAACAAATTCCTTTTCGATTAAACCAATTATTGATATTGACACCATAGCCTACCCTGGAGACTGCCACGCAGAAAGTAAACAAAGATCAGGTCGGAAACCTGGGTAATACTTCTAGGGATTTTATTGGATAGAAATAACGGCAGACGGCTCAACGGCAGAACGCTAAGGCTGCTGCTGCTAAGCTAGGCACCCGAATTAGACTTAAATCAAAAATTTTCATGCTGCTTCCAGAGGGACATCCACTAAATTTTCAACTAATGATGTCTAATGTGGTCCTTTTTTCAGCAGAGTCATTATAAAAAATTGGAAAACTCAAAGATTGAGAATTTTACTTCATAAAAAATAATCACTCTACCAACTACGATGACACATTTAAGATCTTCAATAAGTTCTTAATAGATGTCGACTGGTGCCCGCTTTGACCTTTTCCAGATGTTTGAAGTGATCAGAAATATATGCATAGAACATATTTCTGAAATTTTATTTATAATTTTCAATTTTTCTTATTGCCAAAATACCGTCCTTCATTTAGATACCACCGAAGCCATGCTGTGCTAAATCCAAAACAAACTACGATTTGCTCACCTACACGTTTGAAATGAGATCTCAAACTCCAACTAATTGGAACGCACTCTCAAAGCTTGTTCCGTGCGAAGTGCCATGGAGTCTTTTTTAAATTAAATATAGTGGTGCTAAATGAGCTGGCAGTTAATGTGAGCAACATTATAGACATTTTGTAAGACTATTGATTGGAGATTATGTTTCACCTGCCTAAAGTTCGCAAAAGCAGACAAAGTTTTATTTCGTTCTTCTCGGTTTATTTCGCTCTTTAGTAAGGGCATTAGAGTGTCACGTTCGCTTTGATACATTTATTTTTCAATAAGCGTGAGTAACAAAGAACATAAGTAAATATCAATTCGAAATTGAATTTGAAACAAGCAAAAAAGTAAATTTACCTACATCAAGCATTGGTAGCGTTAACTGTCACGTCAAATGCGGTGCACTAGTTCATAAGGGATTTACTGGACGCTTATGGATCTCACTTGTATAGCAATCTTAAATTTATATTCAGTATGCTTTCCACACATCGATTATTCATCATCGGCTCCGCTACACTTCTTAAGGACCCTGCGTTGGATTAAGAGAAGGATATATTTGACTTAGAAGTGGAGATAAAAGAAGACGCTAAGAACGCTAAGTTCTCTGAAACATATATGAAATCAAGTCAGCATTCCCTGGGACACTACCTGAGATAATCTTTAGGGCACTCTCTGGGACTGTCTTTAGGACGAAGCCCGGGGCAAGTTTTGATTTAGTGAAAATAATGTTTAGGTTTATAGGCTTGATACACTCGGTAATCAATTTCAAATTTGATGATACGTGCACCACATGTTATGTTATATGCACGTCTTGTTTGTAAAGTGAGTTAGAGGAATGCACAGTTTTAGGTACTGGCGTTTGTATAGTAGAATTTGAAAAAAATGTACAATCCCCTAGGTAGCTTATTGTTATACCGGCCATGCAAAATATACCATGCTGGCAAGTTTTGCAGACAGTGTGGTGTAAAATCGGAAAAGATTCAATCTATGATCGATTAGCGTAATAACGTCTGCTTGGTACAAATGTCCTTGTGAAGTTTGTTTTGTTAAGTTCAAAATGACAATTATTCGTCAAAATATGTCCTTGAAACGAGCTGCTTCTCATCTGCAGTATCATTACCAATTATTGTGCTACTGCGATCTTTCGGATTTATGGGTTGATGTTGCAACCTACGGATTAGATGCAATTCTTCTTTTTGAACCGTCCCGAATGAAAAACAGGGTTTAGTCATGTAGAAATGAGCTAAACTGAAGTAGTACAGTATGACAAGACAGGGCAAGACAAAGCAAGAGAAGACAAGAATTTATTTTTCCCAAAGAGCATAAGAAAGATAACCTGTAAAACGCATAAACGAAATAAAGTAAACGCAAAATGGGAAGGAGAGCTCGTCGTAGCAAAACTAATCGGAGTTGAAGAGCCCCCCTAATACTTCTATACAGAAGTATGCGTATTCTCCACTAATATACAAATTAAAATAATAAAAACGTACATTAAGCGTAAGGTCGTTGAAATAGCTTTAAGCAAAATTGCAACCAAGTTTAAGCAAATGTGGGTCAAGCAGGTTACCTTGCAATGCTAGATTACAATGAATTTATGTCAGGTATTACATTTCGCAAACTAGGCTGCCTAATTTGGTCCTAATAATTTCAGTATAGAGAGCAACTAGATTTCTTTTGAATTGCGTCTTACTAACACTCAGGTCAATATTGTAGTCCATAAGCTTATTCAGGATTTTTGGTCCACCACTAGTTATGGATCGGTCGTCATAAGTAACAGTTCGCGTCACCGGCACATTGAGGTGTTTATTTCGGTTATTTTGCTTGCTTCTAGGGTATGATCTCAATGAGAAGAGGGATTTTAAGAGCAACGGCAGGTCGTTGCTTTTCCAGTCAAACAGAAATGTAGAGCTATTCAGCTCTATTATATCAATCAAGTTTCAGTAAGTTCATTTCTGCAAATATTTTTGATGTCTTATCGTCAGCATTCGAGCACGTTATAATTCGGAGCACCCACTTTTGTATACGATATATTCGTTGCATAGTTGGTCTATTTGCAAAAACCCAAACAAGGCATCCGTATGATAGATGGCTCTTTGAAATAGGCTCAAAACTCCAGCAACTCTGGATAACGTTTTTGAGAGTTCGGTAATACGGGGATTCCACGTCAGGGAAGCTTCAATCAAGACCCCTAGGTATTTTACTTGGTTCGTGTAAAGAACACCAGCTATAGTCAGTTAGTTAGAATTCTAGCCCACCGCGTTGGCTCCACTGGGGCGGGGTAAGCTGCATGCCTGCTGTGACTCAGTGCCTATCGGATGCTTACGTCTAGCATTCGGGGTTTTTCTTGTGCGGCTTTCTTTCTAGTTCTTTCGCCTTCGGAGCATTGCTTCCCCTCACTTAGGGTTACTACCTGCCTGTCGGTGTTTGGAAGACATTGTATTTTTATTTATCCGGACTGCATGGGGTCGTGCGTCAGAAGTAGCGAGTGAGAACCATTGTTATTTGTGTTGGTGACTGTCCTAGTTTGGGAATAAGTGCTTTGTAGATCTAGCTACGCCCTATATAAGCTCTCGTACCGCGTCGTCCTTTTCATTGGACACGTCGAATGCCTGGTTCGCTCTGATCCACCGAGACACGTACGAGGTAAGAGTATTTCTATTTAAGACATTTATATTTATTGGGGAATTTGCTTACGAGTTTGGTAGTGTTTTATAGATTGATTGGTTGCTTGCTAGATTATTTTATTGATTGATTATTCGCTGCATTTATGGATTTTTCGATTGTGTACCAATTTTATTGATTTATTGATTGTTTACCGTTTCTCTTAATAAAGATTGAAGCCAGCTAGTGAGCTACCAGTGAATCATCCTGTTTTCGGTGTTTCGAGTTGGCCTAAGGTGGAAACCTTAAGTTGATCAAGCTTAGAAATTCATTACAGTCAATCTCGAGGTCGCAGGAACTTCATTAAAGACTAATCTGAAGGTTAGGGTTTCAATCCTGAGAGGGAAGCTGCTGTGTTTCTTGCTGCTCTCAGTTATCTGTTTGTTGGGTCGCATGCTGGCGACCTGAGCTGATATTTTTGGAGCTGAGCAACGCTGTGCTTGTGTTTGCGAAGTTCGTGATTGAGGTGAAATTTTCACTGCAATATAGAAAAGTTCTTGGAGCTGTCGAATTCAGCAGCATTGAAATTTGATCGAATTTTGATCGTGCTGTCGAATTTAACAACACTGAAATTTGAGCACGCTTGGCGCCCGCTGATAAGAATCGGAAGTTGCGCGCAGCAACCAGTCACTTAATGTGATTTGATTTGATTGCGGGCTATTGTTTAGCTAAGATTTGAGCAGATCTGTACTATTGTGTGCAGTGTTTTGTTAATTTGATTGGTAATTGGAATTTTCTTTCTTTGGACTTATTTGATACTGTGTCGCTGTCCTATCTCCTTATCTGTCTGCCTATCTGTAGGCATTCGCAGGGTTTGTTTTGGTCCCCCGGCGTTGCGTCCTATCAGCTAGGCCTTGCGGTACTCGCTTGTACGCTACCAAGGGTGGTCACACGGTGGGAGCTCCGTTAGCTTAGAATTATACGGCTAGCAGTTGCGCACGCAGCTTTGGCGCGCTAATTCAAGTTTAGTTCTCTTTTAGCCAATGGAGAGGTGTTAATTCTGTCGACAGAAACACACATGTAACTTTTTATTAAGCCGTAAGACACGCTGAAAATTTATTTGTTTCTTAAATTAATATGCTTAACTTAGCGCAGGATATTTGTTATTGATATTGTCGGCAGTTGTAGCTAGTTTCCGAGTCTCGGTGTTGACCGCGATGTAAGCTCGTAAACGTAGCGACCGACGTTTATTTTGTGGTTATTGTTCACATTGTCGCATTAATAGCTTGTAATTTTTCTGACCATGGCAAGTCAACAAAGCGAAGAAGACCACGTGAAAACCATTCGCAAGTCGACAAGGAAAGCTACCCTTTCACTGAAAGGAAAAGAATCGCTGTTGATTAAACTCTCTGCTGACATCATCAAAGTTTTGGTAGAGAAATTAGAGCTCCAAGAAAAGATGAGGCACAA
>QQSS02218849.1:0-10904 GCA_003687565.2 Craspedacusta sowerbii
TACATACATACATACATACATACATACATACATACATACATACATACATACATACATACATACATACATACATAACAATTTGGAATTTATTTATGAAACTCGTTGCCTAAACAAGGGAAACGGATTCTTGATGTTGCTGCTACATTTGTTGTTGTTGGTATGGTTGTTGTTGTTGTTGTTGTTGTTGCTTTACAGAGGGTAGTCGCAGACTCTTCTAGCATGCAATATTCCGGATGAAGCTACTACTCTAATGCGCTGAAAGATATCTTGCAGGAATCGTTGTCTCTATGCCTTGGTCGTAATGGGTTTTTAATTTTTCTTTATGTAGATAGCCAGTAACTAATAATCTTTCCTTTAAAATTGACTACTGGGTACATCTCTAAAGACGTAAATAATGAGAGAAATTTAATAAAGTCTGATAAACGTTTAATTTAGTTTCGGTAATGAAAAGAAAGCCCTATAGCTTTCATTGCAGCGCAAGCAGATGAATTACGTTTGTGAGTATGCATTGATTCGTTCACATCTGCTCTTCGATTCAGTTTATTAAAGCGAGGCGACTGATCTTATTGAAAAACATCGTTTATTTAGTTATTCAACATTTAAGTACCTGATGTCGATTTTTAATATTAAACTTACTGAATTTTATTTTCAATATTCGCATTTGTCTATAGTTATTTCGAATTCGTGACTTGTACATTGGATTTTCAGTACAAAGCTTAGGGTGGGAGGATACTCCCCCTTCCCAAATTCAGTCTAGCATGCCCACAATGGAAGTCGAGGTTTTTTGAAGCGCAACCATGTCCGCTCACTTTCAGCCACTACATATATATATATATATATATATACATATATATATATATATATATACATATATATATATGTATATAATACATAATGCAGACACATATATATGTATAGTTTGTGAATGCATATATATATATATATATATATATACATATATATAGTTTGTTATGTCTTTGCGGAAGTTCAAACTTAGGCTTCGTAGACGCGAGATCAAAAACCCAAATTCACTTAAAGTTCCATAAGGATTTTTTTCGTAGGGTTTCTAGATAACATTATCCAGAAACTTCATAGTTCATAAAGTAGAGTAGATACGAAACTCGTGGCAAAGCCATTTCGAATATCGTATGGCTGGTTGATGGGTTGGGAATTTAAAAAGTTCAATGAAGAAAGGAAACAGCTACTTTTTACCTAGGTTATTAACAAGTAACCGCTGTGTTAAAAATAACCCACTGTGAACAGGTAGCATGGGACAGTGCCAACTACTGCCTGGCCATGGCATACGTTGTTTTTTGGATTTGTAAGCCTCGTTAATGCAAGCGCACGTGCACATATTTCGTTAGGCATTTTATATTATAAGTCTACAAGGATTTTTTTTTTTCATATGAAAAAAATTCATTATCTACTCGGCTAGTCTGTCAGCTACTCTGTTTTGGGAACCTTTACTGTAGTATGGTGTCCCAGTAACCCTTTTTCGAGATGAGCAAGGAACAGACAAGAGAACTGCGTTGTATGGGACTCATCCATCTCGAAGCATGCCAATCGAAAGCGGTTATTTCTGTTTATAGCGCAAGACCAACCAACAGACCGCTAGATAGCAGACAACCCGGAGCAGTTGTACTTGGCCTAGTGGGTTCATGGGATCCATGTCTTTACCCTAATCCAACCCTGGCTGGTCCATGAGATGTCCAAATCCGACCTGACCCCCTGTCTTGAGAAAAGCCCAACTCCATTCCAACCCAGAAGATTGTAAACCAGCAGCCATCTTGGCAGGGATGCCCTGGCAATTCGCTAATTATTCACCGTGGCCTAAGCCACCAGTCCGTACATGACAACTTTGGACCCAGTCCAACCTGCACGACTACGCAAATTTGTGAACGTTTGCAGTCGGGTCAAAGTGCGATTCATTAATTTTTCCAGCACAACATCAAACTTACCATAAAAAAGAAAAATATTTTTCAGCACGAAAGTCATTTTTTGTGTTAAATAAGGAACTGTATTTAAAACTTCAGTTTCCGTTGACCTTGACGAAATCTACTCAACGACCTTCGGGAATGGGTGGAAATGTAGGTCTGTACGGAGTGTCTCCGCCGGCATCTAAAAGAGAAGACCTGACTTACAAAGCAAGCATTTCATCTTAAGGAGAAGCAACCAAGCCTTTCGTATAGGAAAGCGAGCTACGCAGCAGCCAGCTTTGTTGCACAGCCTGTAGGATTTATTTACAACGATCTTACTTGATCCAAAGCCAAATTTGACATAGCAATTAAGTTCCTAATGCAGTATTAATTCCCCAATGTTGTCACAGAGAAACAAGGCTTCAGGACCCGATTGACCTATGCTATTATATTACGCGAGAACAAAGAAAATATTTTTTTTTAAGTATTTTTCGTACCCTATTCAAAATTTTTAGTATTGGATCGCAAGTAGGTTACTTGTAGCATTCGTATTGTGATCTTACTGTTAACGCGGCAACGATCAGCGCGCTATAGAGAAAATAGCGAGGTAACTTAATAGCCATAATGACTAGAACTCGTCAATTAATTCTGGTTTCAAGCTTCTTTCTGTGGACTTGACCTCAAACAGCTCATGCTTGAAAGGCAGGAGGTACAGATGTGCTAATCATGACTAACGTGAGTTATCCCGGCATAAATTAGCGTTTATGCAGTGCTATCCACTAAAGAGCCACTTTTTGGATATTATTATTACACAACTTTTGGATATTATATGCATATATCCAAAGTAATATATATATATATATATATATATATATATATATATTTGAGTGAGGGTTGTTTTTCACTTCGAGTCAATTTGTTATTTTTCGATAATCTTGTTGTTTTCGTTGCTGTTATTGTTGTTGCTGTTGTTGTTGTTGTGGCATCGACCTGACGACGTGCCAGTAGTCCCATTGGTTAAATGATTGGCAACTTGTGTGACACAGCAAGAACAGTATCAAGAAAGTCACAGTCACAAGTCAGCTAGTAAATACTACTGCAAGAAAAGTAGCGAACATAAACTTACTGCACTGGACTATGCAGCCACAGTAGAAGTTGTAAATAGGTTTGGCGCAGTTCTTAAACTCTTCTGCCCTTGGACAGAGTAAATTGCCCTGAAGAGTTTCTTGTTTGTCGACGCATTTGTACATCTCGCACTTTTTGGTTCCGTCTGCATTCCACGGCCACGAGTAACCGTGCTGAAGACTTCCTGAATAATTGCTGCAATCTAAGGAAAAGAGATAGCCACCTGCTGACTCTAAACCTGCATTGACGTGAACTATATAGTCCATGAGACAATACTTTATCAAGTACTCATGGTAGTTGTTCAGGAACGTAATTTAGTGTAGTTTGATTGCCGTTGAGAGTATCGTTCTAAAAGTTACAGAGTTTATAACCCTCTGCGTACTTTTCGCAAGTCATTCACACTTAACTTCATTCGCTCTGTACTTAAATGCGACATTAGGTAGAATAGCATCCATTTAATTTAAAGTTAGTGCCGACAAGAGCATCAAATAGCGCACGGCATGGCATACATTGCAGAAGCACACAAACATGGAAATTCAACAGATCCTCGTCAGTTATAGGCAAGGAAGACTTCAACACTTGGCCATATGCATTTCAATTTTTATTCCTTTTAAATTTCATTCGTTTTTCCTTTTAACTTGGATTTCTTGTAATAAGCTATGACATGCTGATAAAGAAATAGTGTGCATGGCTGTGAATCAAAAGCTAGAACAGAAAAGCTAGACAAACTTAAGCCCAGCTCTTAAAAGGCTCTGTTCATGATACCTTGTAAACTATGTAACTATATTCTGGACCAATACACTCTCGGAATTTTTATTTTACTTGTGAGAGGGTCAATTGACTCTGCTACAGTAGCATTTAGAACCTGTGCATCTTTACTATTTAACATAGGCAATATTAAAACCATGAAGTAAAGACTCTAGCCTTTTATTTTAGTTGACTAAAATCACATAATCTCTGGCCTTCCTTTCTTAAAAATGGTTCTACAGACCACTGCCTTAGCATGCTGGGCTACTGCATGAGCAGGCTTTTACTCGTAGTTATACACAAGCGATTCCATAATTACAACTCGGAAACTTGTATTTTGGTAAAGAGCAGCTGCAAGCTTTCTTCCGCCTATCTGCTTTCAAAGCCATGCAGGTGCATCAGGGCAACAACAATCGAATTACCGTTTTAGCGAGTTGCACAACAATGTGGAAAAATTGTAATAGAAACTTGTTCGTCACCGAGCGCTTTTTACAACATCAATGAGGATAGCATCTGCGAGAAAATTGTGCCTGTGAATGTGCGTCTGTATGTGTATCTCTATTTCTGTGTGCTTGCGCTTGCGTATGCGTGCATGTTTGTGTCTGTGTGTGTATGTGGGTGTGCATGTTTGAGTTTTTCTTCATTTACCACATCTAGCACAACACTGTCCAGGTGGCACGTATTGACGTCTTGGATGTAGGCATGATGACAAGCGGGGGCACACGACTCCAGTACAGTCTAAAGAAAAATGAAAGCAGCTTAGAAAGTGCTTACCACCGAAAGTCACTCTAACAAAAAGAAGGTCTATGTGATATTTGAGCTTAGGAATCTTCGCATGGAGTTTGTAAAGGAGAAACTTGAAAAAGAAACTGATTTTCATAGAAAGCAATAAACACAGTCTTTGTTGTGAATGCCGCTGAGGACAAAATCATGATTTGGTGTTCAGTATAGTCCAATTAATTAATGTTCTTCGATATACAGCCTACTCATCGTTTAACATGAAGCTTTCATTTACGAGGGACGGAAAGCGATTATTTAAAATATCGTTTCTGCTCATAGTACTGTACCAAGAATAATAAGGAACTCGTTGCTTGAAAGAATTCAAGTGCAAAATTAAACCCAAATCAGTAATACTTACGATAGTTTTTCCTCGAGGTTTTAAAAGGCACGTCACTGGAATAAAGCTGTTAAAGTATGATAAAATTTTGGCATCTTCTGCTCAAATTCGCTATAACACGCGTAAGAAATAGAAAGAGAGCAGGCAGGATTTAAGGAAGTTCTCCAGATTTCAAATGCAAATGTAATACTCACCTAGAGCTTCGACGACACGAAAACTTTCGTAAGTGAGCACCAGGGAGCACAGTAGTATAAGAGAATTCATTCTACGCAATATTGTCATTCGTACTCCGCAGTGCTTCCTTTGACTTGACCTACACCACGAGCAACATCAGTCTGGGGCAAACTTAAAATGAGCAATGAAGGATTTGAAAAGAACTCGAGTTTGGTTTAGATGCGAGGAAAATCGAGATAAACACTTCGCGCACCTGGCTTGCAAGCGAATAGCTTCGCACGTAGTTGCCGCACTCCAGAATCAATATGAGCTTTTGTATAGACTCTAATTAAAGGCAGTTTATTCTAGGGTTATATTTTGTCACCTCCTAGAACACTACCAGTGGCAAGCGACTTGAATAAAAGTGAGTGGAATGAAATCGGGTAGGCATTGTGTAACAAAATGTACAGAATCCCCCAGAGCAAGATCAACTACAGTTTAGTAGTTACACACACACACACACACTCACACACACACACACACACACACACACACACACACACACACACACACACACACACACACACACACACACACACACACATAGACACACACATATACAGACACAGTGAAAACAGTAGTATGCAATTTTTGTCGAATCTCCTACAAATACCTTATCACAAACTACACGACTTCACTTTCTGTTGCGACAGTCTTTATGCACGGGGAGTGTTTCCTGGAACTAACAAGGTACGCTCCAACGAGATGGCGATGGTTCATATCTTTTTTACTGATATTCCTTTAAATGAGATAATTGATATTGAAGTTAAAGTTATTCTTCACAACTATCCATTAACTATGCATGGGTACCGAATTCAACTTGCCGTTGTGCTACACGGGCACCTATGCGTACATAGGCACCTTATAGTATACATGCGTATTTAATTTACGGGAACCTATTCGCACACCCAGTTAGCGTATTGCATCACGTGCTCTCATGTCCTGCAACGTAGCTTGAGTGCATTTACAAATGTACACGCACATACTTACGGGCGTACTTTCATCCAGGAAAATAGCACATTATATGGGAATAGGTGCACTCATCGAGAATCCAGTTCAGGCCATTACCCGCACATGGCAGAGAACTTTGTGACAGAACGGGAGAGTCTGGAATACCCAGATATGGCATTTTCTTCGTCTCGAAATGCTTTTGTCTGAAATTGGTTCAAAGCAATGGCTCCATTAGAGATAGTTGTTGGCCAAGTAGGTTACCGTATACGCTACCGATTGCATAGCTGACCCGATAACATCGAAGCCACTTGCTTGAGCCAAGAACCCTGGGCATTCCCAGCTCTTATTCTTGAGTTTTTGTGCTCATGAGATCGACCCTTTTGCACTATGTAGTGGACTATTATGGCACTCGGTAAAGCTATCGATTGGCTTTCAAACGGATAGGGTATCGATATTTAACTTTAACCCATGATTTAAATAAAACAAATACAAGATGATCGATGCCAAAGTAGCATAAGGAAACAACTGCAGATTGCACAACTTCACTTTAGTTATGAATGGCTTGCCGCTTCATGCATGTCAGTTTGCCTCAACTGACCCTGAAAACTTAAGCTCTGCTTTCTCAATCAATCTGCCATAAACTACAGAAAACACTTGATGTGAATAAATTTCGAGTCTTCGAGAATGTCCTGCAGATGAAAAAAAAACTCCCTAAATTAATGGTTTCTAGGAGGGCGCCTCCTTCTCATATAAACTATTAAATAAATTACATAAATATTTGGAATATTCCATCCTCGGTTTATTTTTCACGACATGTAAACTACATATCGTGAATAGCTTATATTGACAGATTTTATTTGCATATATTTCAAAGATGCATCTTGAGTTGTTGTTGGTGATGGTGAAGAGCCTGGAGTTTCCCCGGATGCGCATCCATCGATCGTCGGTAACTGCAAATGAGGCCCGTCGTCGGATGTTGGTTGAGCTTCTAAGGGAGCTTAAGAGCTCGATTCGTGCCCTCAAAGGGAGGCTTGGACGACTGGTCGATGCTCCAACGATCTTGAAACTGAAATCGCACTGTCCCCTGTTACCAGGAGACACTCTTCTTGAAGACCTCCCCAGCGGACGACAAAGTCGTACTGTGCTGGTTAGGTCTTCTTAGGAGATTCGCCAAACAGGGTAGCCACAAAAATTTGTTACATACCCGGCTTGCCCACCGACCGCCGCGTGGAGGCTCTTTTAGTTGGCCGGCCACATCTTGTTGAGGATCTTGTTGAGGCTCTCTTATTTGGCCGGATACATCTTGAGTCTTGACCGACTTCCAATACGCCTGCTTAGGTTTAGGAAGAATCGGGAATTATTTCCACCTCCTTCTAAACCTTCGATTAGGTTCATAAAATGTACTGTCAAACTGGGCGATAAGCAGACGTTTTGTTGAAGACTTGTCGCCAGTGCTGCAGCTGGCTGCTTGACGGGAAAGTCTGCTGAAAGATCCGTCGCTGTGAAATAAGAGACCACCCAGAAGCATCAGACAACACGAAACATGAATCAAAACATTCAATCAGTTCAAGCGAATCACGGACGTGACATCGGCTAATTTGTACTTAATCTTAAATGCAGGTCTCATGCAAAACAACGCTACAGTGATGCAAAACTTCAAGAGGCACGATTGCAACGACCTTCACAGTGGCCTCGCTAGGGTTGGTGTCACCCGGTACGGTAAACTTTTGGTGTCACCCCTCTAGACTTTCACTAGTCACCATAGATCTTTTCCACATGCTCCTGTACTAAAGAATGTCAGGGCATGATGGTGTCATCCGATGAGGCCCGCCCCCCCCCCCCCCCGCACCCTCCTAGCGACGCCACTGGACGTTCCTCAACAGCAAGTGAATATGACACTGCGACCGTAAATGCAATTCACCTGGTGGCGAATCTCCAAGGCCTTGCCATGATATGGTAGTAAAAAAAACAAACGACAAAAAACCGAGCCAGAACGCACCGCCGCTATGCAACACAACAAACGACGATGCTGTTTAAGCAGGCACAGTGTTTGATTTGCAATTTGAAGATTTGACTGTGATGAAGTTTATCTAGTCCTGTCCGCACGCATGCATCATAACTCACTGCATCACGACAGAACATACTGGTCTAGTATATTCTTGCAATCACTCGCATACGAACAAGCAGGCGTACGTTTTTTTTTTTTTGTTGCATTTATCACACTAAGCTTGAGAAAGAAAATTTCACTAGTTTTATTTTCCTTAACCTAAGAAAATCCCAATCTGGCGAGAGAAAAATTCCAAGCTAATCTGAAGACCTGACCTCGCGGTTGCAGGATCACATTATGAGATTCGCACACCCCCCTGCTCGCTCGTTTACCTCAATATCAAAAATGTATGGAATTTCTGGAGTATCTGAACCATGTTTCCAAACAATTTATACACAGCTTTCTGTATGTTTCGGACATTATTTTCAAAGAACAACTCAAGAATCGCGCAAATTCACGGCAAGCGAAATGCTTAAGATAGTGACTACAAAACATGTCATCGAGTCCATGTGTTGTGACCATTAAAAGACCGTGGTCATCTTTCCCTTCGTCTCCCATTTCGACTTCATAACAGCCGTGGCCTCTTCGTCTTCATTTTCTTGATTATCGATAAGCTCCGCTGCTTGCGAATAACTGCCGTGAAGATCACAACCTGTTTGAAACCGGTATTTGCCCCTCCCATCCGGCAGGCCGTCCTTGAAAAACCCTACGCGAGAGGAAGCACCACGTAAGTAACTCGCATGGAGGGCAGAGACCAGTAGTCTCTCTGAATTATTCAAAGTTTGGAGCTTCTTGATTCCCATTTCAAAAATATCTGTCATAACGTTCTGCAATCGAAAGCGCTTTTCATCCCATGCGTCACGTGACTGTGTGCAAGATTCCACGAAGGCTGAGCCGGAGGCATAATAGACAATAACTTACTGGCTCTGTAAAAAATCTGCCCTCACCTTCACGACTAAACGTTTCAAGGGCAACTAAAGTATCATAGGCACGAAAAAACTAATGGGAAGCATACCAATATATTTGTGATTTTCAAAATAAAATTCCCCAGGTCCTTTCGTCAGTCCTTTGTCCCATGTTCCAGAGAACTTAACTTTTGTATCCGCGTACGTGTACACGCCATGGCCGTGTCGCTCGTGTTCGTACCACTCGCCTTCGTACGTGTCGCCGTTGCTATAAAAGTAGGAGCCAGTTCCATTTCTTTGGTCGTCTACCCAGCTCCCTTCATACCGGGAACCATCCGGGTACCAAAATGTCCCTGAGGAAGGGAATGCATGATCTTAATAGCACACTTCACCGTAATTTAACGTTATATCGTAAAATACCGTTGTAAGAATCTTGTAGATATAGCGATACGACTAGAAAGACATTTCTGTTCACCTCAATTTATGGCTTGATCTAGTCTTACGGTTATTAGGTTGCGATTTCTCGTAACACATTCAAGCTAATCATGAAGTTATGCTATGAAGTTTGATTGGTATTTGATTTTACCTGGAGGAGTTGATAATGATCGATTTTTTTTTATCGAGTGGAACTTTTGCAGTGCGGTGAAAAACCACCAGCGATGTGACGTTTTGATCTGAAGACGGGTTTGCAGTTGTTGTGTTTACCCCTTAGAAGCAGCTTGGTTACACATAAATTTCCACATCGTATGGCAAATAGAAGCAAAGCATTCCACATGAGCATCGTAATTATGTAACTGCACGAATTGCGATGTAGCTAAGAAGAGTATGACGTTATATAATCTCCAACATGAAATAAAAATGTTTTTTTTTTTGCGCAGCCAAATAGTACTTCACTATGGTGACAGAGGAAGTCTATTTTTAGATTCACCTGTATTTCATTACAACAAATAGACATAAAAAAAGCAGCTATCGGTCTTAGCATTTGAAGCTATGAAACTATACAGCGGATCTTACGACGTTCTGTTGACGCCTTATTCGCTCGACGCCCTACGAGCACGCAGCGTAATGAAGCGAACCGCAATGGCCTTCGGTGGAAAGGCCGATGTCCTTCTCGGAGAACCATGCCGTTATTGTTTGAAGCATCTGAACTGATTCAATATTCGCTTACGTCTTTATTTCTGCGTTCCTATATGTTTCTGCCACGCGTTATCATCAGGTGGCGAATGTACTAATAAATGAAACGAATGAAAACCGTACTTCATGTTCATCATTCCTCATGAAGTTAATAAGCTGTGGCTTCATTTGCGTTTGCTTGCCAGGTAAGAACAGCATTCTTTTTAGAAATCTTAGAAAAACGCACGCCTGTTTAATCCGGTACTGGGTAGCGAGAGCGCAACTTTGAATGCTGATGTTATCATGAAGAATAATAAGTTAGAAAATCAAGATGCAATCTAGATGTAGAAATATCTCACTTTGTGGGCTGCACAACCCTAAAGACTCATATACTGATCGCCCTTATAAGGGACACAAGGGTAAGCTATTAGAAGTATGTATTAAACTGACCTTGACCATGTTTTTTCCCTGTCGTATACTCGCCGTGATATTTGGCACCACTTTTGAATTTGTATGTGCCTAAGCCATGGCGCTTTCCCTGTTCGTATTGACCTTCGTAAATATCTCCGTTCGGCAGCAAGGCCGTGCCTCGTCCATGACGTTCTCCCAAGCTATTCCTATCGCCTTCGTATGTCTACAAGTGCACAGAACGGAATCTAGATGCTTAAGTGATTAAGTATTTTGTGGCACAAATGATTCACACACACACACACACACACACACACACACACACACACACACACACACACACACACACACACACACACACA
>QQSS02218859.1:0-10904 GCA_003687565.2 Craspedacusta sowerbii
AAGTTCTTCCTTCATTCAAAAATCGCGAAATAGAAATAAAATCATTGCAATAGCCTTAAATAAGATGCTCTAAGCAAGCTCTGAATAGAGAGGTAGACCATGCTAATAGGCGTTGTTCCATACCACTTGACGCTGTATCCCTCGTATAAACCATACACAATCAGGATCGTGACCTCACCGACATCAATTTGTGTGCTCCACAATACTCAGCATTTCTGTTCCGTGGGCAGGTGGCCCACAGTTCATTGGCGAGTCGCAATGAACCTAGCTATCCCTAACGGTTCTTGAGTAAACAACAGCTTGATGGCGAAACAATACATAGCTGCCTTGCATTGACCGTGACGAAAGCCAAGCAACCACGTTACATAGGGGCAGGCTGCTATCATCTTTGCAACTAGATTTTCAGCGTCGCCAATACGAAGAAAGAGGGAGAAAGGATAAGAGCAATGGCGCTGATAGTTCGCTCTTTATTTGCTATGAGTGGAGAATCATTTCTTTTCTGTATGCTTATGCTACAGAGTATGTCACCAGGTAAGCTTGTAAAACCGGTAGGACTTGTCAGTGGAGGCTTTTATTTCATAGGTGTCCAAATTTTGGGACAGAGAACAGGAAGTTCAGCGATAGCAAGGAAATTCCGATACAGTTTGTGCCGGGAAACTCGCCGTAAATTATATCAAGATTTGCACTTCCGGCAGGAATCAAATTTGATGCTAAATACTGTGTCCCACTTGGCACTTTGATCTTGCTTTTAGACTTCAATGTGTTGCGTCGAATAGAAGAACTATCAGCCAAGCAATGTCGCTCTTTTAGAATTTACGCATTAAGTACTCTGATTAACACTGCTTACTACATACTGCTGTTTCTTTGCATTGTCAAACGTTCGTGCAGAGTTTCATCGTCGCTAACAGTAAGTGTTGGTGCGATTCCCTATATTCTTCCTATTCATTAAGCACATTTTAGGCAATAGGAGATTCTCCTTAAAATGCTTTGTTTTAATCAGTATAATTCTTCGCTCGATTGCTGTGTAAGATTATTTTAAGAATAAAGAAAATTCTGCTTTTGGTTGTTACTTAATTTATCCTGAAGCCTCTAGTTTCTAGTTTATTTCTTTACATTGGTATTATTAATTGTGTTCGTGGAAGATGCTCACATATTTATTTCGAGATCAAGATTTTTTCAATCTACTTCTGAAAAGAATATATGAATAAAGAATAAATGACTTGCTACTTGCAGAATGGAGACATCAAGTCGATATCGAAGCTCCAACTTGTTCTTCTTACATGTCTAGCGCACTTGTTCATAGGTGTTATTTAGCATGTCACTCGTGGGTTTTTCTAAACTGCCAAAGATGCTGCCATCACGCAGTTCACAGCTTGGTTAAATCTCACAGGTTACGCAAACTAAGAAGCTCGTACGTTGGAGAGCTCGATCCAAATTTCCTTTCATATTTCCTTGCCGCACTGCCGAAGAATCTATGCAATGACGATAAGCACATTGCATGAAAAAATATGCAACTCTTATATGGTTGTTTGGTTGTCTAGGTTTCCGGTCGTTGCCAATAACGACAGCAACGCCCAATCCGCTAATAACAGAAGAAATGTCAAGTACTAAAGTGGTGGAGGAAAGGGCTACAACTCCAGGTGGACCCACCGAACCTGATCTTGGATTTTTGAGTACAGCTAAACCCGAGCCAGGCACGTCGGAAAAGACCCTGATGTCACGTTTGTCAGTTGCAACAACCTTGGCTGAACCGGGATTGGTATCAAGTATGTCAAGCGCATTTTCGACGGAGTCATCAACTGCAGCTAGTGACTCAACAACTGCATACACCCCATCACATGTTGAATCTTCTACTCAGGCCAGTGACAAGGCATCTTCAACAGAACTCAATCCATCGGGACCTGAATCGACAACCAAGGCTGATGAATTGCTAACACCAATAACTACAACATATGAATCGATGACCATTACCACTGAATCGAGAACTCCAATGTCTCAGACAGGTAAATTGACGTCATCCACTGTGGAATCCGTATCCTTGGCAACCGAATCGACAACCAAGGCGGATGAATCGCTAGCACCGACGACTATAACATTTGAATCAATTACGACCAGCTCTGAATCGAGAACTCCATGGTCTCAGACAGGTGAATTGACCTCATCCACTGTGGAATCCGTATCCATGGCAACTGAATCGACAACCAAGGCGGATGGATCGCTAGCACCGACGACTACAACATTTGAATCGATAACAACCAGTTCTGAATCGAGAACTCCAATGTCTCAGACAGGCGACATGACGTCATCCACATCGTCTCCAATAGCCGATAACACTCCATCTACGATAGTATCCACATCCATGGCAACTGAATCCATAACAACGACTGCTGGATCAAATACAACGCCACCAACAGCATTAGAAACTGCAACGACAAAAATTGAGGTGACAACTTCGCCTTTCACTTTAGGTGATACCACATCATTCCCACGAGAACCCTCTCCTTTGGCAACTGAGTCAGCAACTGGCTCATCGCCGACAACAATCGAATCTGGGTCAACAAATAATCCATCAGTGGCTTACTCATCGTCTCCAGGCAACGCAACGTCACACACAATGGAATCTTCACCGTTTGCTACGGAAACGACAGCCACAGCTCGTGAATCGACTTTATCGACAGTCAAAGCAACAGAATCAAGAATGGAGAGCTCTGAATCAGTATTTTCAACATCTACCTCTATCAAGATTACGTCCTCTACACCGGAAACAACGGCTTTATTTGTAGGATCAACAACCAAAGCTGCTTGCAACAGATCGTTAGCAACGACAACAGCAGCAAAGGAATCAACAGGATCCAAACAGCACTCAAGACACCACTGCTCTGAGGAAGGCAATTCTTCTGATGAATCTACTTATCCTCAGACTGATGTAGTTTCTACAACCGCATCTGATACGTCACGGTCTGCATTTACCCAGCTGTCAAGCGAGTTGGTGGCATCTACCGTGGTCGAGTCAGCCACGTCTCAATCAAAGGCTGCAGTCGAGACGACGGGCGCATCAGGTAAAGAGGAGCCCGAATCTGCAGAACTGCCTGGTGACACCGAAATTTCAGGCTTTGAGCCTCCACGCAAGTCGGATAGCGCGGAAGAAAGTGATGTTTACGCGCAAGCTCTCGTACCTCCTACGACCCAGTACAAAGCTGGATTCCCTTTATCAATTCCTGTCATAACAGCCATAGTGGTCGTGCTCGCTGTCTTGCTAACTGTCGATCTGATTCGATATCGAAGCTACAAGCGTGGCCTAATATTTGCATTGAAAACGAAGTTTTGCTTCAAGTATGAGCGCATAGAAGAAAATGCCCTATCTTATCAAATGGTTCCAACTTATGGGTGAGTAAAACTCTTCCTTGTGAGATGCTTTATGCTTAATTCTGTTTGTTATCGTGAGAGAATGATAGAAGATGACAGAGAAATTTCTTGCCAATTCAATGCCTTAATACTCCACAATATCGACATTGAACTCAAAGGATAATTGCGTGATTTTATCAGCTTGATTGTGACCTAATATGAGGTATATCCTGCATGGTGTCGGCTATGCAGAGCAAATCATGAACGGTATTGAATTGAACACATGCTTTAATAGATGAGAGTTTTACATCAACTGGCATGACATCCATTAAGCTCTTTTGATCTTCAGCCATAATACCGGTTTTGCTCGCTTTGGCAAAGGAGCAGTTCTCCGTGCAGGGACATTGTTAACTTTATGCTAGACTGCGGACTATATCTTGCCATTTTTTATTTTAGGGTTCCAACCCCGATGTACGGCAGTTCATCGGAAGACAACCACGCCGCAGTCAATTCATTTCGGAGATGAAGATCCACTGCGAGCAAAATTCATCTCCACAAACTGTGATTGCACCACTTGATGATGGAGATGTTGCACTATCGAATCATCGAAGGGAGCACGGGTCCTTATGTATTCAAACTTCGAGCTTTCTTTCTTGGACGTAAAGTTTCTTTTTTTATTCAACTTGGGTGTAAATGGTCTGGTACTTAAAATATTAAAAATATGTTCTTAAAGTTAAAATTTAAGTGGACTTAAAGTATCAGAATATGAGAATGAAAAAGTTGGTGACGCATTTTCTTTGAATGCTAGAGTTTGCACTAATATGTTTAGAAAAAGCCTATTAGCGCACAAAGATCATTTTCCCATGGGCACTACGATTATCATAATTTCGTTCAGTTATTCAACATTTATCAGAGTATGCAGCAGTAGAGTATATGATCGCATACAACCTCTTTTTAGTTTGTAGAATGTTGACTGATTCAGTGAAAATAAATATTTTGTTTAACCATCTTTGATTTAGATCTTCGAGCATCTTTTGTTTTTTTAACCTCGTACTGAGGACTAATTGAGGATTGCTTCAATTGCTTCGATTGCTTCTCACCGTTTGATCGTTGACATAGACAGGGTTACGATAGGTAGATGTCATCCATTCATTGCCTGAAGGGAATATCACTGCTGTTAAAGTGCCTGAAAATGCAAGGACTTAGGAGGGTTTTCATTTTTCAGATGATTATCAGGTAACTGAATCTACAGTCATATTTTCTTGTTATACAGGACGCGTATTTCACATGTCTACAGGAATTGAACCAGTGACGTTATAGCGCTCCCGCTATAGGTAACTCTAATGTATCCGACTTAGAAAAGTGCTTAGCGCGATAAATAATTCGCACTTTCCACGTACCGTTAGTTAATGCAGCTTTTCGGAGCTGGTGTTTGCTGGCCTCATTACTTGAACTTGTAGAATATGCTTCGTAGTAAGGGTAATCACCGTTAACGAGCCCCCATGATAATTCTCGATATAAGCATGTTCGTTTTTTCTTTAGCGCAAAACCGTACATAAGTAAACAATCTCTGCAATAACTTTAACCAAATGTAGGTCAAGCTTGTTTCCAATGGCTTTGTAAGGTAAGTGCAATCCCATCAGGCATCATTTATTTTTTAAATCCCGCTGTCTATTTTGCTCCTAGTACATGGGAGTGAAACGTTTAAGAAGATTTCTTTTGAACTGCGCTTTACTATTATCCAGGTCCATATTTAAGTCAACAAGTTGGTTTATGATGCTTGAGGCAACGACGCTTAAGGATCGACCACCGTAAGTGACAGACCGTGTCACTGGTACATGGAGCTTTCTACTTCCTGCATTTCTTCTACTTCCAGAATACGATCTCAAACAAAACGGACATTATAAGGGTAAACGGCCAGTCACATTTTTTCCAGTCAAACATAAATTTATTCACTTGTATCCATCCATCTCGATGTCGGATCGTCATCGTCATTCGCCCATGAGTCAGTCAAAGAGATTTTCTAAGTCCTTAGATACGGTTTAATGGATAACTTTGAGAGATGATTGACTAATCAGGCTGTGAGGATCATCTGGGAAATAATAAACTAATCGAGCTGCATGGATGGAAAGCAACTGAGTTCATGATACAGGAATGGTTGTTTTAAAGGAATCCGCCAGGAAGCTCCTGTACTATTTTTTAAATGCTCATTTTTACTACGGGAGAACGTTTAGGGTGTATAATATACACTGTTTGTGCCGTCTTAAGGATGACTTAAAATTCTTTGACAAGTCCCTTGATGAGTTTTCGACTTTCCCATTTGAAAACTACCTACAGCAGTTAAAGGAACTGATGCTTGGTAAAAAGTGCCCTGCTAAAGAAATCGCTGGCAGGCTTCACAAGATGAAGGGTCTGAACAAAAGGAGCGCTAAGGCTGAGTTGAAAATAGGCACAGGCAAAAACTCGTGTATTTTTGTCAGCTGATGGTTATTTTTTGTTTGACCGCAATATTTTTGAAGATGGGATGGCAGATTGCTTGGTCTACGAGTCAGGGCAGATGGAGAGATTTTTTGTTGTTGAGGAATTCGTAGATTCAAAGACCCTTAATATATTTGTCACTAAAGATAACCAAGCAATCTATAATAAAGTGTTTAATAAATTTTCGTTGTTACGAAAATATGTATGCTGGCCATATAGTAATAGCTATGTAATAATACCTTTGCTAAAAACTGTTGAGCACTCGTAAACCGAAAGCATTCAAAGCTCGGTTGGGTTTACACCGGATATCTGATATTCTGTTGAAGTTTGCAGATCCTTAATACGGTTTCAGAATAAGTATGTCTCTATTAATGCACGACTGGCACTGGCTTCCAGAGTCCTTGGGCACCCTTTTTAAAGACGGGAATGACTGAAATGGCTAATTTCAAAGGCAAATTTTTGAAGAGAACTTGAAGCGATAATGCAATTTCTGATGTGTGTGATCTGTTCATTAACATGCCTTTGAGTGAACCTATCGAAGTTGCTGTCAACAAAATTTTATAAATTAATCCTGGCTTTCAAATTAGTAAACAACAACGTAACGCATTTCTTGTTCAACGGCAATATTTATGATAAAAAACTGATGGCGTTGCCATGGGATCACCGTTAGGACTAGTTCTAGTGAATCTTTTCCAGGGTGTTCATAAGAATACATGACTTTATAAGACTCAGGTCCATTAAGCTATCGTCTTTATTCAAGCTGTACATTTTGTGTCTTTAATAGCGTTGCGGATGTGTCTCCGCTTTTTGAGTTCTTAAACCCTAGGTAACCAAATATAACATTGATCAAAAACTTGCGACCAAAGTCCTGTGATGTCACTAAACAACACACCCGGTGTCACACAGCCATCCAGTGTTGTCTGGTGTCATTAATTCATCCAGTGATTTTATACTTCGATATTTCAAAGAGGAAAGTTCGTCGGCCTTCTACTGAGTTTCTCGAGTTACTGCCCCTTTTCTTATAAAGTTTGCCTCATTCTTACATTGGTGCACCGTGTTTACAAGATCTATAGCTTATGCTTTGACTTTCACATTTATGTGGTAAACATGCAGTCATTCTTACAAGGATCCAGTTTCCTGAACATCGTATTAGTAACTTCCCTTTCCTTCGTACTAAAACAACGTCTACTAAAAAGTCGGTGGAAGTAAATGCTTAAGGTTACTGTGTCCGTTATTTTAAACTCCCATACGTTGGATTTACGTCTACTCTTATTTAACGGTATCGATGTAAACATACTCTTCACGTCCTTTAGGGTAAGCTTATTGTTTTGCACTTAAGAAAATTTCCCTAAAAACTTAGTTCTGGTGTTATTTATAGGTTTACTTGCCGGCTGTAATGCTACCTATATTTTAACACTCGAATTGAAAATCATTTAGGAAAAGAAAAGACATTACATGTTGATAAGACGAGCACCTGAGGATAGTAACAGTAAACGGTTATGTTCTGCCAATTGTTTTCCTGTTTTAGGTCATACTACCGCAGACTTCCAAGGAAACTAGAGAAAGTCATGTCAGGTGTCGCTTAGTCTTCCTTCTTTTTTATAGCCCTCGTCGTTCTTATATCGTGCTTCTGTGTACAACAGGTGCTCTAGCGGGTGCTTGTTAAATGACGTTCATAAATTTATCTTCGCTCTGTCTCTTCGCGTATGAGGTGATAAACGTTTCCTTATAGAATTTCAGAACATACAAGCTTATTTGTAACTAGTTGGAGTGTTCATGGTTCCTAGGCATTAATACAGGGAGCTTGAAATTGTCAACTCAATAACGACAAATAACAATAACATGATAATGGCAAATGAGTTTGTCCAAACATATACAGGAAATAGAAAAGTTGGAATTTATAATAGATAATAGAGCGAGTTGACGCCCTTTAAAAAGCTTGTTACCGCACGTAAAATATAACCCCACATCCCAGGTTTCCTCTATTCCATGGGATACTGTATAAAATACCTCACCCTTCAGAACATGAACTGCATCTTACTAGTACGAACATGAACTCTAACTTCAGCACAACATCGCTGTGTTTGTATAAAAATTTACGTAGAATACGGTCATGTAAAGAAAACTCAGGCATCGCAAACTCTCGATCCCCTATGAGCACACCGATGGCAAGGAAGTACCTTCATTTTCGTACCTGGGCGATGTCCAAAAGCAAGGCAACCCCTTCCTTCCACCTGGAAGACCTCTGATCTTGCACAGCCGTAAGCCTCGCCCCCACGAGGAAGTCAATCCTTTTAAAACATTCCCAACTGATACATCGACCAGACTCACAGGCATAGCTCGCTATTTGCGAATATTATCGTCCGTTTGCATTTAAGATCCACCAAAAAAAGACTCGCGCAAGATCAACTCAACAACACTTCAGACAGCACACATTTGTAGTGCAGCGACTTTACGATCGGGAGTTGGTCACGTGATATAGCTATGTATTGTATTGGGGCTATCGACGGGGTGTAGCCATATCTCAGGGGGTTCAGAGAGAGAGAGAAAAGGGAGAGAGAGAGATTTTAGAAAGGTGTATTAGAGTCAGGAGAGAAGTGAAGAAGAGCTTGATATTGTATTTGGAAGTGTCGTGATGCTTTCCGCTGGCATTAGTAAGGATGCGTCATTCGCATTATTACACAAGTATACGGATCGCATCATGATCGACAGAAACAAAATAATAAGATAAAATTCGCCGGAAAAAATAGCTTCCACAACGAATGCACTCCTACTACAGGTTTTTTTCGACAGTCTGTAGCGTTCAAAGAAGATCACGCTCTCCTATGAAGCATACATCTAGCCTAAACAAGCACGACTGACACTTGCAATCGATTCCGCCTCCTCAGCCCCTAAAACAATGCATCGCATGATGTGAACTGATGGAAAAATGTGAGGTTTAAAACCTCTAGTACAAACTCAAGTGCCTTTTCACTACAGCAGCATCATTCGTCATCATCATCAACAACAACAACAACAACAAATAATAATAACAACAACAAATAAAAGCCAAAGCACGAACAAACAACAAAGATAACAACGACAAACAACCAACAACAAAAAAATAATAACAGAAAACAACAAACAACAACCAGCAACAAAACAAGAACAAAAGCTTCAAAACCACGCCAAGAAAAAAAAAATAAATATTAGTAGCTCAAGATAAAAAAAGAAATAACGCAGTTCACACTTTTACCTACGGTATCGGGCCGATACGAGCACGACAAGGCGAGAAATGCTATTTCAACCCTTGAAAAGGCTTACCTTGAACCGATACCAAACGGAATCTGAATGGCAAAACATACTTCAGATTAGTGTAACAGAATTCTCATAAGATTAACAGGCGACAAATGACGTGTGGTCGGCGTAACAGACGTGCGATCAGCGTAACAATCGCATAACAGATGGGTGATTAGCGTGACAAAACAGTGATTAGCGCAGCGGAAAACGGATTAGCGTAACGGACTTCTGATAACCGAAACGGACAGCCGATTGGCGTAACGGATGCCGATCAGCTTAACGATGGCAAGCGCACAGAAGAAGAGCAGAAAGCAAACTGGCAGCGTCACTGCCGGGCGAGCATTCACGTCAAAACTCAATATATGATATTGCAACACTTACAGTCATGTCCGAGATAAATTAAATTTAACTAACTTTATTACACAGGGGCCGTTGCCCTAAAAAAACTAAACTTTCAACTAAATAACATATTTCCCGTTAATCAAAGCAACCCAGGGTTTATTGATAAACTGTCCATCTTGAGGTCCTGAGTCCACTCGAACAAAATTTTCCCTTCCTCGTCCCAGCACTCCTCGTCGAAGTCAACCTCTCGCAAGCCTGTGGATAACATGGAAAGGTTGGTCGACTCGGGTTGGCCACTGACACCGGCGGTAGCCTACAAAAGCAAATGCAATAGCGGTTAATACCAAACAGGGAGATCCTGCTGCAAAAGTCAGACGTACAAAACAAAAGTTCATCACCATGGGCACACGCAAATGAAAAGCCTTTCAAAGAAAAACAAAAAATCCCAAGAACATTTAAAGTACCTTACACTTTAACGTTTTGATTGCAAACCCTGCACGAACATTTAGATTCGCCCCAGTCTTATATTTAATTAGAAGAGTTCAAATACCAACAAGATGTTCGGTATGCCATCCAATGGGCAATGCAACCTTTAAGTAAAGTTGCCAATGTGGCTTCTCCATTCCAGATCAAGGTTGCCTCTGGAGAATCGAAAATTCTCAATACGGCAAACGCAGTTTGACAGGCCATTGTTATGAGAGTTTAGTTCTACATAGGAAAGATAAATTGCCGGTCCTTTTTCGGTCTATGAAGTTGCAAATCCTCATGATGAAAGCCTACGACCTTGTTAGCTGCGTCTCAATCGGTCATAGCGAGTGATACACTAGAATGCTACAAAGCAACAAAAACCCTGTAAAGCTATGACAGGGTATTCAGAATTCCCGAGGAAGAATCCCACTTCGGCGACCAATTGATCTTTGTTGCGGCTGAGATTAGTCAGCCGTTGCAATCGCTTCTCCTTCCAGGCAGCAGCGCCTGCAACCAGGAAACGATCGAATCCCGATAATAGTCCTAACGTGGCGGAAACCCGTCTATTTTCGAGAACAAGTCCGATGGGAACAATGCTCAGACGCGAACTAGTGAGAGCAAAGCAATATGCAATATAAATCTGGCTGGCGGAAACGTTCGAATGCGATTCAGATAACGCTAAACGGGGGGAGGTAAATCTCCATTTTCGAAATCGGATGTGAACTCAATGATACGTGCTGGGGTTTGCCTCGAATTGACGCAATAGGATTGACTGACGACGTACTTGGCAAACGTGCCATATTGCATGACGAAATGACAGACAGACTTCGTGAGAAGCCAAGCCATGATAGATCTATCTATCCACAAATCTCTGTCTATATCTTTTTATCTATCTATTTATCTATTTATCTGCCTATCTACCTATCCATCTATCTATCTATCTATCTATCTATCTATCTATCTATCTATCTATCTATCTATCTATCTATCTA
>QQSS02218881.1:0-10903 GCA_003687565.2 Craspedacusta sowerbii
CAAGCTTATTAAGTATATTTGAATGGAATCCGCAAAGCATTTGCCGTTTTTTGAAAGTAATCAGCAAGAAGAAGCCGTCGAGTTCCTGAAAGCAGAAATTTATTTGGACTGATATGCACGTGAACATATCAATAAGGTAATCCTTCCCCACGGTCAATCCTTCGAATTAAGTAGGCAGAAATGTGTTTTAACCTCTCCTTACAAAGAAGACAAGATATTCTACAAGGCTTATTCTCAAAATAGTGGTCTCCAAGCGTCTCAGCTGAGGGCCTTGTCAGCGGACATACAGCAGGTTTGGGGCCGGATGCAGAGTCAGTTCCGCCAAAGTATAATCAAAACAGATGTTGTTTTTACACGTATGCCTGAAACACACGCGTCTTATGTTGATTTTTGGAACATAAGCTTTATGCCAGCAATTGCTTTTCGCCTCAGGAACGTTCGACGAATCATGAATTTAGTATTTTTCATAATGTTGATTCAATATCCGCTGGCAGGAATGAGAGGCTTCGTGGACCGGTTTTAGACCACGGGCCGTAGTTTGCAGACCCCTGCTCTAAACGAATATTTTATCCGCTTGGAACAGAATACTAGCGCTTTGCTTAAGCAATTTTTGCAAGAAGGCAACGCACAACCTCCATTTCATATTAACGTCAATCCCACTTAAACAAAGCGCGGAAAAATATTTTAAGACAAGACACACACGTTTTGGAATTCAAGTCCAAGTCATTCTTGCTTATTGGGAATAAATACTGACACACAAATTTAATGTCGACTTCAACATCAGACCAAAGGTGACTCCCAGTCGGAGAGACTAGTGCTCGAAGTGGTATGGCTTGTGGCGTTTGAAGTCAGACAAATTAACCTTAAAGATATTATTCTCAATAAAATCAGAAAATATTATATGACATGCCACGTACCTTAATTACAGCGAAATGCACTTTAGGATGCTTTGCAGAGTTCTGTCTTCAAACCAATTTAAATAATTTAAGCTCTTCTGTTCACTTTCATTTATTATTCTCTTAACGATAAGACTTTAACTTCCCATTTCTACCAGGATTCACCGCAGCCCGCAACCGTTGCGGAAATTTTTGCAACTCTCTGGAGGGCACCCAAAATATTTGTATTTTTAGCAATGCAACTACGATGCGATGGATCGTCGTTGTGAATGCATATACAGCTGCTCATTGGTCGTCGTTGTGAATGCATATACAGCTGGTATTGGTTATGCTTCTTAGGTAGACGTTTAGCATTACGTGCCCTGCGGCAACGGGCATGAAGCCAATGCCGTCACCATGGTGGGAGTCACCTGGTGCGGCTACTCATTGTGTCACCCGTCTGTTTCCTATTTTGTCACCCATCTACTTATAGTGTCATCCCTTTATTGAAAATAAAATTTTGATAGTTTGTGTTCATTTTATACTATTGGAAACAACATACACGACAAAATTTAACAAACTCACAGGGTGTCAAAATTGTGCACGCCGTGAGATGTTTTTACCGTTGTAGATCGTCAACTCATCTCGCATCCGCTAGTGCCGACAAATAATGGAGCAGAAGATCACGTTTATAAGGTGGGTAGGTTTTTATTAGTGTATGCAGTAGGTTTTGGGTAATGGAGAATTTGGTCTCAATTTAAAAATATTTTGCTTCTTTACAATATGATCAAAAGTGGCTGATTGAATTGCCCTTCCACAACTTATTCCCACAACGAAACTTGGTTAACACCACGTTCACCTGCTCTATGGCACAAAACGAATACTTGATAGTTCCAGCTTATTCTATGTGTTCTTCACCTCACTTATCTGTTATAAAGATCAGCAGAAAGTTGCACAATAGGGAAAGGCCATTCCAGTTGCATCTTCTGTTCGAGTGATCAGCAATTTATTCGAACTTTTTCGTCTAGAAGTTATTGATTCGGTAGGTGCAGTACAAACGTAGCGTGGTGCAAAGTTGCCTGTTCACTTGACCAAGTTGCTATCTTTTAGCACAATCATCGGCGACTTCAAAGCATTTCTATAATATCAAAACCACTTTACTTGAACAGTGATATCTACTTAACATCGCTATCACCTAAGATGATTGCTATAGCATTATAATTATCACTTATATTATCATTTTCATTATTATTGTTACTATTACTACTACCATAAATATTATCATTGTTGTTGAAATTATAATAAGAATAATTAATAGCAATAGTAATAGTTATTATTACTATTGTCTCTTGCAGTAGTACAAATAGTCATAGAAGTAGTAGAAGTGGAGGTAGTAATAGTAGTAGTGGTGGTATTATTATTATTATTATTGTTATTATTGTTATTGTTATTATATTACATCATAATATATCATGTTATATTACATTATTATATTTTATTATATTATTATATTACTATTATTATACCTACCAAGCCGGACGAGTGGGATTTGGCCGACAATTACTTTAACGCAACACTTCCAAAAAGTTCTGTAAAAGGCGAATTTATCGACGATGACCCCAACAATTTCAACAACTTAGTATACGATAACTTTGCTACTACTTTTTGAACCATTGAAGACAACTCGCGTTGCCAAAATGAAATTCGAGAGAAGTACGGTCCACATAGCAAAAAACTTGTGAAGGCAGAGCTTAGGAGGGTTAAAGCTGAAAACAGGGACCATGCAACAATCAGTTATTTGACAAAACTTCTCCGCGGGAAGATCCGTAAAAAAAGCTTGCAGCTGAAAACACGGACTATGCTACAATCAGTTATTTGGCAAAGCTTCTCCGCGAGAAGATCAGTAAAAAAAGGTTAACGGAGGATTATTCACAATTCGATCATGATAAAGAGATCAAAAAAAGCTTCTGGGGCTACTGTAAAAGATTTTTCGAAAATGGTAAGCGAGTAATCCCAGCAGTTTCTAAGCAAGTCTGCGAATTATTCTTCTTTGATGGCCTCACGTTACAACATTACGACCTCAGCTCCCTTTGCAGTTCCATTGTGGATTCCGCTACTTCAGAAACCACAGACGAGCTTCAGTTTAAAGCCACCTGCGTATAAAGAAATTTGCAAGATTGTAAACAAGATGAAATCATCTGGTTCTCCTTGCCCTCTTGATAGAATTTCTATAATTAATTTCAAACGTTGCCCCCATCTATGCAGTTACATAGCGGCAGTATACGCTGTAGTCTGGTCAACAAAATGCATGCCCTCTCCATGGCGTAAAGCAATAATCATTCTTGTTCATAAGCTTGGCGATGTCTCGAAACCGGAAAACTTTCGTCCTATTACTCGTGAACCGGTATCCCTGAAGATATTTACGTTGTTCCTACGGAATAGAATTTATTCTTTTCTGATTGAAAATCAGTACGCGGAGAGCTACATTCAAAAAGGCTTTATTTCGGGTATGAGTGGAACCTTTGAACGCATTGCATCTTTGTCGTACATCATGAAACATGCACGATGAAAACAAGGAAGTGTTGAAATCACTCTGCTGGACCTAAAGAATGCATTCGGCGAAGTGAACCACGATCTAGTTGACTGCATAATCGAATACCATCACGTCCCTAAAGAGGTGGCCTCGATTATCAACGACTTATATTTATCCTTTGGATTAGCAGTTGCAACAAACTCTTTTACAAGGGGATTTTTTTCGGTTCGCAAAGGAGTACTTCAGGGAGACTATCTCTGCCCCCTTATATTCAACATGATTATGCATAAGTTTATAGAATACATAAAGTCTCCCCCTGTCGACCAGTTTGGATTTAAGTTTTCGAGCCTGTTCTCCACCGGCACTAAACACCTTCTCGCGTTGTTGTGCGTGGAGCAGATTGATTATTAGAGAGGGCCAATGCAACACCTTCGGATTTCACAAGCACGGAAGCGCTTGAAAAAAGTGAACCCCGTTAACATCGGAGAATCATTTTTTTTGCCTTGGCCGACATTTTGACTTCGATATGTCAGAAACAAATTACAAACAAAAGTTAACTGATTTCTTCACAACTTTGATAGACCGCGTGAATAGCCTTCCACTTCATCCGCGCTTCAAGCTACCCATATATAAACTCTTCATACTATCTAAAATCAGTTGGGACTTGACAGTTTCTGACATAAATGAATCATGGGTCAGGAAAGGTTTTGATAGCAAGGCAAGGCACTATATTTGACTATGGCTAGACCTGCCAATTAGCTGCACCCTCAGCGCAGTAACCCGCACGTGATGTAAGTACGGCCTCGGTATTTACCTTGTATCTTCTCATCGATTTCTGCAATGTAAAGTGGCATATCGTAGGTGTCTTGAACTTTCCAAGAATCCAGACGTCATCTCAATCCACAGCTGCACGATTTATGGCAAGAACATCTGCCTGGATAGCTATACATCGTCCAAAGCAGTTATAAAAGAAATTCGCACGAACTCTGAGAACCGCCTTCTTCCAAAACTAACGACCCGGTTGTTAGTCATAAAGTCAATATAGTACCAAGGTCTCTCTACCTATGCAAAGTGCTGGTCTTCAGTCTGCAAAAACATGCCGAGATCTATTTATAATTTTGCGATGTGTTACTTAGAGAACTGTCTGTCCAACCGTAGCAAAACTCATTAACAAGCAGCGTTTCTAGTCCCAAGTGCCTCCATTGCCTAAATACCCCAAACATTGGGACACGTGCTTGGAGGATGTAAACAAGCACTCAAGGATGGAAAATCTAACTGGAGACATGACTGCGTTCACCTTAACTGTACCAAGGCCATAATCTCAATTCCCAACGAAGGAGAGTACATAGTGACATCAAGGATAGTGATCTCTTTATGTCCCAAAGTGTAGTGAGTGGGGAAATGCTAAGATAAGACCTAATTGTTATAAAGGGATCGGATATGTTCATAATGGAGTTGACAATCGGGTTCGAAACGAACATGTGTAAAAAATGGCGACAAATTTTTTGATCACAATTGTGGACCCTGCTCGAGAGTGATCTATGAGACCATCTTGCTAAGGTGGACTTGAGTTTCTCTATTTATCGTCGGTAGTTCTACCGTACCGTAAGTTTATAATCCGTTTGGTCATAGTATTTTCAGGCTATTTTCAATACCGTTCTACCACGCTATGCCTGAAACGTCATAAGGATTTTATTGTGCTTGCTGGCAAGAGCATTCGGTGCTTTGTCAGTAAATAGTAGAACCGGTTCTATTTTCAAAACGCGTACGGAAGTTGCTTTCTGGTCGGTATGAGTTCATGTCTGGTAGAAACGTGATGTCATCTGCGTAATGCGATACCTTGATTTCTGATTTCCCCGTTCCGTATTCCCTGTTACATTGACATTCTTTTATGGCGATTGCTCAGGTCTCCACAATCAGCGTGTAAAGTAATGGGGACAGGGGGGAACCATAGTAATAGAAATATTTACATTCAATATGTTTATCCGTTATTTTGAGCGCTATCCAAACTTCATCGTCTCTATTACTTTGTCTAGGAAAGGTGGACTAACTTTAACAAACTCCGTTTGTTGGGCCAAGGTTATAAGGTATGTTTGCACGTTTTCCCGTTTGTATGGTAAATAATATTTCAAAACAGGAGCGATGTTTACTTAGTACATAATGTTAGCCAGTCATGGTCACGTGGGTTGGTGCCTGCTCTGTAAGGGTTTTTAACGCATTATTATCATAGAAAATGTTTGTCCTTCTTAATCTTTGAGATAATTAAGTATTGAGGTTTTCCACCTTTCTTTTCTTATTGAAAAAATTCAAACAAATGAACTTTAGGCATTTTGTTCTGTTCTTCCTCGATAGTTAGTCCAGAGGAAGATTTCCTTCCTTTCTTAGAGTTTGAAAATAAGTTTGTTCTTCATAGAAGTGAAATACCTTTGTTCTCTTTCTCCGCGATTGATCATGCGACATTCGGCAAATTTTGTGGCGCACCCCAAGATACTTTAATTCATTGTCTTATAATATTTTTAAAATTTCATTTCAGAGAAAGTCTCGATTGCTTGAGGATTGCTCGAGCTTTTTAGAAAAAGGGTTAGGGTAGTCTCATGGCTAGGGTTAGGATTTGGGCTGCAGTCATACTTAGCCTAAATAAATAAATAAATAAATAAATAAATAAATAAATAAATAAATAAATAAATAGATAATAAGTGAATAAATGACTAAATAAATAAATAAATAAATACATAAATAAATAAACAAATAAATAAATGAATGAATAAATAAATGAATAAATAAACACACAAATAAATAAATAAATAAATAAATAAATAAATAAATAAATAAATAAACAAATAAGTAAATAAATGAATAAATAAATAAATGCCGCTTCTTGATGGAATGTTCTCCGTCAGGCCGCATATTCTGTGCAACCATGGCTAAATTGCACATAGTTGAGCGCTCATTGCCGGTCAGAGCGAACGAAGTAAACCAAAAAAAAAAGGTAAATAAAGATCAATTAAAACTAATGTTTGGTTCAAACGTCGCACTTCTGTCGAGTCGATTTAAATGATTTCAGTTCGACGCGGGAGAAGTGCGACGTTTGAATCACATCCGTAGACAGCTTAATTACGAGCGACAATTAAATCCAGCTGGGCAGAGCTTGCCGAGCTTCATTCGAATTTCATGAGATTACATTCGGCGCGGCAGAAGCACGACCCTTGAACCAAGCATAATTCTGCCAAGGCGTTCATCGAGCACAAGACTTATCAACGTGTGGCTCACGTCGTGCTTTTGGGGAGCCCGATGCGTGAATGGGCAGTGCATTTTCAGAGATGGTAAGTCACTGCGAAAGCTCGGAAAGGAAGTGGGTGGTAAGCTCTCCACCAAGTAACCGCAGCCCTACCTTCAATCAATGTTCCGTGGACAGATCGCTCTTGGATGCCTCGCGCGTGCTTTCAAAAAGCTGGCAAGAAGGACAATTTGGCAAATTTTGCTCTTGATCCCGAGCGGTACCGATAATGCCGATGGTGATTATAGTGATCTATAAATCTAAATATTTATATTCAGTGCTTTCTTCGGCATGCATATTTGTAGGTAATCATTGACAGTACTGCAGTTCAATGTGCATGTTGTATTAATAATTAAGGGATTGAAACGCGCGTCCACGCTTGTCTGTGTCTGTGTGTGTGTGTTTGTGTGCGTTTGTGTGTGAATTTGTGTTCGTGCATGAGTGCGTGTGGGCGTGTGTGTTTTGCGTGTATGGATATCAAATATGCTCTTATATCAAATAACAGATAAATTTTTTGCAAATAAGCATTTAACGCAATAACTTTTGAATTTTGGTATGTTATATAAGCCGCCTTTTCTATTAAATGGCGTCAAATAAGCTTAAAATTTTTTTTCCTACGCATGTTGAAAGTCATAAGCAGCTCTTCAAAGCATTAAAACTTACATTGAGATCACGTTGCAATGTGGAAATGTGCATGAGACCTTTTGAGTCACAAAGATCAGTGAGTTTTATTGTAGCAGTACTTCACATAGTCTATTTGCTATGCTACATTCTTTTGTTAGGTCCTTTAATCCCAGGTTGACCACACTTACGTAATACAATTAAATTTCGCTCGGGTTAGGCAAACCATGCCTATTTTAGCATCGCACTTAGTTCTTCCCTAACACGACTAATTAGACTTGTTGCGCAATGCAACAAAGCACTGATCAACCTGATTTCCGGTTATCTTCTGTTCATTAACAAAATTGTTCTAACTGGATAAGATACTAACATATGTTGCGCGCAAGGAAATTAAGGCAGCGTAAAGAGAGAAAACATAATCAAGCCGCGCAATCTTTTGTCTACAACTTTGGAATGATTAAACATATGATCGCCACGCGTAGGGGGAGTGTAACCTGCGTTAGCATGAATTTTGGCTGGTAAGGTGCATGTTAACAAAATACCAATATATTATGAGTCGAACAGTTGATTGATATTTACATGCAGTCAATCTACATAGTGCGCGATGACTTTTTGACTCAGCACTGTTGTGACGGCAATATACCCTGTCTATTTCTCTCAAACACATGCACAAACTCACGCAGCCTGTCTATAGGAATTGGTTACCTAAAGCTCCTTGTCACGCAACCTTAGATGCACCTAGGCACCCAAAAGTAAGTTCGTGCAGTGCTTGAAGTTACGTAGACTCCACCGAAGGTAGCGCGGCCTCTTTGACACGGGAAGACCACTGGCATATAACAAGAACGTATCTTTACATATATCCTTTACTTTCTGGTCTCCGCTTCTATCTTCGAGCCTTCTGGTTTGTAGTTGCCGTATATCGTTTGTTGCTCCTCGTTTGTTCTTTCTCGTTTGTTTTTTTATTTCCTCATATAAGAAAATTTTCTTATTTTTCAAATCCATAGTTAAAGAAAAAAAAGACAGTAACGGTCGCCCTAATTTCTGCGGAACGTGAGACTTAATGAGATAAACATTGAACTTCCCGCATGTATTTCAATTTCAAAATTTTAATTTCTAAGATATATTCGCCAATTTTAATAATACAAGCGCATAAGTAAAAGCCCTTAACGCACAAAAAATGAAATGGCTACAAATCCAGAGGTACATATTGACATTTTTGGCATGGCTCTCTCAGAAGGCCACTGGCCTTTTCATGAAGCGCAATTCGGAGGGCAATGAAAGGTTTCATACATTATTTGGGACCCTATCGTCGCCCAGGTTTGTTCACTTCTGACGCGATCCAGCAGCATTCTTGATGTTGGTGAGCGTATATCGCAGCGAAACAATCATTACTGGTGTTATATACATGATGAAACAATGGACATGAGAGCAAATGAACAACATGGGTTGCTTGGGTTTGTGATTACAGAAAATCGTGTATATGCGATGGACGAATTTAGCTACCATATGGTATTGCTACAATGGGATTGCAGGAGAAACTTTTTTATATTTAACTGAGCCACTCGAAACCAAGACTTAGAAACGAAAATAACTGCTGGAGAAAGAAAAAAAATTAGATGGATACATTGAAATGCTTGACAATGGCGGCGAGTGAGTAAGCGAAGATCATGAGAAGCTGTACAAACTGAAAATTGAGAGTGAGGGTCAGTTCAGTTATTCCACGGGAAAACATATGAGGCGCCTATCGACATTGCGTCGCTAAGCAAACAGTGAGGTGAGCGTGCGATCAAAGGTTTGCAAGACCAGCATGACCGCTGCCGCAACATGGACTACCTGCCAATTAGATTCATCCTGTCTATTGACACATTGTCCTGGACAATGGACTTCCTAGTCTGTCTACAGAATTTACATACATGTGACCATGAGCATTTTAAAGTATCTTTTTATATATTATTGACTTCAAAACTCGTTCTAAATTGTGATAAATGGACGTTTTGAAATTATTTATAGGTGAGGCTTTTGATTAAATGTTCCTAATAACTAAAATTTATGTGATCTCTAACAAAAACTCATGAAACTATGATACAGCGTAAAAACTTTGTAAAAAAGGCATCGCCAAACTTTACACTTCGGTTTGGTCGATAGCTGAAAAAATCTTCCACTCTGGATTTGTTGCGCACATGAGTTGCTGTGTGCTTGAATCCATAAAATTTCCGACAAGAAATCGATTATCCTCTCCAGGACAAAATGAGAACGGCTGTGAAAATTGCAGATGAAACCTGGACGTAGGATGATTAAGATGAATTGAAGTTACACCAGCCTTGGTACGGCAGATCATGTCAGCATATAGATCTTCATTGAGATAACCAACCCTAGTTATGAGAAAAGTTGAATGTTATCCATGCCAGATCTACGTAATTAACACTGGATAAGTCTCGGAATTTCTTAAGTAATTCTAGCAAAATATTAACAAAATATTTATGTTGCTTGAAACCTTGTTCAAGAAATATTGCTTAACTGAATGATAAGTTCCACACTTCAAATCATTAATTAAAACATGTAATAGTCTGCGGCTTGTTACATAAATGTAACTATTATATATGAGATTTTGTTTTTGAGGTTTCTAAATATAGCCTAAGACGAGAAAAAATCGATTCTGGTGAAGCAAGCAATCAATCAGTTGGTTTAAAAATTGTCAAATTGGGCTGGATGTAAAATTATTAGTGCTAATAATTCACAAAATGCCATTTGAGACCAAATTTTGAGACTATAGCGACGATTTTTAAATAGCACTAGATTTTTTAACACTTTTAGTTCGGAAGAAAAACAAGCATACCTCGGATCGAAGTCTGTTTTAAAAGAAGTTTTGTTTTTACTTAAAATTTACCGAAAATTCTTCTGTTTACTTATTTAACCCTTAATTAGACATGAGCTTTATCACAATGAAGTTAAGTCCCATTCAACTTTAAGTTAATTGGAGTTAATGCCAGTTAAAGTTGGAAGTTGTATTTGTTGAAATTCTGAATGTAAAGCATGCCAACAGAGACATAATAGAGGAGCAATCCAATGAAAAATGAAACTATTGCTGTAATGCAATAGACCTAATGATGATGTTTTAATTTCTTCTGTACCTAACACAGGTTATTTTTACAAAATTATGATCATTAACTTATAACTATAGTAATAAATAAATAATTTTTCATTTATTAATAGTTAGGAAGAGATTGTAATACTAATTTAGAGGGCTCGTTTTAATTGTTCAATTATTTTATGTTTTATTACATCGAATCTAATTCTTCTTATTCTGGATGATGCTTATCAGAATCGCGAATGTGCGATGTTAAGTAAGAATATACAAAGAAAATTGATCCTTACGTTATGAATTCTTCAGGACCAGCGCAGAAGTCATTGCTTACGTGGTAATATGGGTAGAAATCGAACCGGATAAATGTTGCCCCTGAGGTTACAGCGTAGGCAATCCACTTCTTTCCTTTGCTACGGCACAGCATGTCATCTACCTTATCACCATTGAAATCTGCTAAATAAAGTTCCTCCGCAGGTGCATAGCACCAAGAATCTCCGCTTGTCCAAGCATCA
>QQSS02218892.1:0-10903 GCA_003687565.2 Craspedacusta sowerbii
TCAGTCAGTCAGTCAGTCAGTCAGTCAGTCAGTCAGTCAGTCAGTCAGTCAGTCAGTCAGTCAGTCAGTCAGTCATGTCATATCATCGGAAGAAAGAAGGCGAGTAGAGTTCTGCATAATGCTCCGCACTCATGAGCTGTCTCGGCTGATTATGAGGCCCTGCTCCTTAACATAATTCCATTTAGCGAAAAACTTTTTCTCTGAGATTTGTCTAACCAAACAAGAAGTGGAACAAGTCTTCCTGCGAAGCTCAATGAGTAACTGCCTACAGATAAAGATGTAAGGCTCCCTTAATTTTCAAAGTCAAAGGCACAATGCACTAGGCTTGACTGCATGCCTACGGCCCCTGTGAGGGTATAAATCTACGGTTTACTACTCAGTAAGCGGTTTATAGCGATTGGTCTGATGTGACGTAATCTTGCAGTAAGTTATACTTGCAAGAGAGCGAATGTCTGCAGTCGTTACTGATGGAGAAGCTTTGGCACGCATGTTTATTTATTTATTTATTTACTTAGTTGTTGGCTAAGTCTGAATGTAACCCAAACGCATAATGCTAATCCTTACTCTAACCCTAACCCTTTCCAAGCTCCAGCAATCCTCAAGCAATTAAAATTTTCTACAAAATTAAAACGTATGTATTCGAAGGCACTTTATTTATGTAACCTGCTGTGCAGCTGCAGCCATATTGATCTTCGTGGCATGTCGGCATGATCATTGGCAGATTGAGGACTAAATGGTATCTTTACCATATCCTATGGGCAATTACTAGGCAGCATTTCACTACCGTAACAATTTAGCCGAAAATGCCAGGTCGCGTTGACCTAGTATTGCGCATGTGCAAATGATCTGTGCGAAGGTGCAGTCAACTGATATCAAAGCTCGAAATAAATGATCAATGCAGTGTGCGACTGTAGCTTAATGTTACGTTGTGTCCGAGCGCATGTTTTCTGGAAAGACTTAGACATGCTCGTTTTATTGACTCTTGTCTCTTGCTTTAAGATACGCCGTGAAACTGTTTATATTTTTGCGGCCCATTTATAGTGGTATGGACGTGAACTTTGTGAGATTAATATTACTGTCTACATTTTTGAGCCTTACATATTATGCCAGTATTATTGTTCAATTCGTTTTGTTGAGCAGCTCTTGTTTGGGTGACTTTCTTATATTGCTATTTTCATGTCTAGTGATTTTGAAATCAGACAAGTACAGCATGTTATTGTCATGCATCGGATAAGTTTATGCGATGCTTTCAAAACACCTACTTACACATTGTTATCATTTTTGTTCAGAGCAGGTGCTATAAAGCATGTCATACTGGGATAAACGTGAGCATGTATGTTATTATCAATGCAATTACTGGACTATTTAACATTGGTCTGGTTACATCTTGGGTATGTCTTGCTATTCTGATTGCATTTGCTCCTGTTAGCCTTTATCTATAAACCTCAGGAATTGTTAATATATAATTCCATTAGCCAGGCATTAGCGAGGTTTTCCTGAACTAGCTTTTGTGGGTAGATTGAATTTTGCGTCATGAGTTCATGATCTTAACTATACGAGACAAGATTTCCCAATTCTACTTCCATCAGCTGGTATAGTTAAATCTTTGATTTCAAGGTAAAGTTCAACTCTTAGAAGATTTGGGAATCTCTTATGCTGCAACGAATTTTGTTTTTAGAATGGGTAACACTATTGCCACAAGGAGTGACAACAACAAAAAAAGACTTTTGATGTGTTTTTGTTTAGAATGAGTTGTATTTTAATGTTGTTGAAGTCGTTTTGAATTTTCTAGCTTTACAATATCTAGCATCTTTAACAAGCTGGGTCTTCTGTGTTTGATACGCAAATGTTCTGAATTTGTAATGCTTTCCAGTGCATTGTCGTAGATGCTAGTTAGACTATAAAGTAAGTCATCACAGTAACGATAAAATATTGTGCTTGGGCTTACTGATCTGGCTTAGTATGCTCAATTTCCCGAGTAGGCACTTTGAAAGTTTTAGGAGTATCTTTACCTGTTCTCCAACACCATATTCATGGCATGCAGTTGAGCACTATGGTATTGGATATAATCTTAAATGTCAGAAAAAGGAAAAGTATCTGTAAGCTGAAGTGCCTGTAGCTAATGAGATCACTGTGAGTCTTTTATGGTAGGCTAGCAGTTCAGGGATTATGTTGAAGTTTGCTTGACTTTATGTAGCCTCTAATTTATTGTTCCTTTGCATGATTTTAGCATAGATTTCCGCTGTGCAGCCACCAACTTAAATAAAATGTGTCTGTCATGTGAGATGCATGATAAGTGGCCCCCATTTATCGAATTCATGATCTGGTTCCTCCTGATGGGCTTAAATGTTGGAAATCATTATGGGATATGGATTGTTTCAAAGTCAAAAGTCATCGATGTTACTGGCAATCTTTACAGAAACAAAACTGAACTAAATCAGACTGGGAATGCCACTGTGTCTCCTGCATTGTCATCATTTTTGTCTTTGAATGAAGTATTTCTTTCGTCTGATTCTAACATTACCTTTGTGCCTACTGCAGTAGCAACCACACTGCCTTTTCAGGCAGTCAATACAACTAATTACACAATGCTGTTGGAGTTATGGAAAACTCCAGAGGAGCAGTGGACAGAGCTATCAAAGTGGCGGTCTGTGTTGCTTGTATTCTGCTTTATTGGCTTAGTTCTGTTTGTTTGCCATGTTCTTGTCCTCCTGCCAAATGTGATAAAGAGTTGCTGTCATCCGGACCCAATTGCTCTCAAGGAGTCAAATCATTGGTATTTCAAGAATTTGTTGAAATTTCATGCAGCTTTACTCATAGGAGAAACTATTATATATGACATACCAGTTGGATGCATCACCATGGAAGTGCTAAGAGTGATATGGAGTGTTGGAGTCACATACACAGACACTTCGCCACTTACACAAGATCAAGCCTTCGATGCTAGCAAGATGATATTAGCTTTGTCATTGTTAGGCTTGGCCTTTATTGCACTTTACAAAGGTAAGGCATTCTGTGCAAGAGGACTTTCATTAGTATTTTCTTAATGAGATTTTCTGCTTCCTGGTGTGGAAGATAATAGAATGTCTATTCATTAGGCCCATGCGGATTGTCTGTATATATATTTGAATGGGTGATATCTGCAAGACGCATGCTTGACTGTTTTCGCGCTATTATTTTAGTCGGGCTGCTTCAGGCAATTGTAGGAGTAGTTATCTTAAGTGAAAGACTTGAATGAGTGTTCATCACAGATCTGGAGAGTAGTTGATCAATTTGTATCAGTTAAGTGCTAGTAATATAAGTTTGAAATTTTAGGATGCTGCAAGTGGTATACCGTGAGGGTGGGGCAGAAATTTATTGCTATTAGCAGAAGATAACAACTTGGCTAAGAGATTCAGGGACACTGCTTGTGCATTTGCTTGTGTTTGTTGGCAGGTAATTCTTTGTTATTGTTTTCAGGTATGATGCCTCTGTTCTTATGGATCGGCAATCCGTTTTGTTTTCCCTGCATTCCACTCCGACTGCTTGTGGTTCTTCCTGGAGGCTTGATTGCGCTTGTCATGACGTTTGGTCCAATCATGGGTCTGGCGAAAAACCGCCTTCTGCAGTTTGCTCCTGAAGTAATGCAGGCAGAAATCGGAGAGCTGGCAAGAACATTCTTTTCTATAGGAATGATCTTCTGGGGTATATTTGGCATTGTCCTTTTGTTCGGTGGTTGCTGCTGGTACCAGTTCTGCAGGGAAGAATCGCAAAAAGAAGACACTACGTGCCTTTGTTGCTAGCGAGCATTATTGACATATGCGCGTTCAATTGTCCCAGAGTGGCTTATTACGGCCTTTGAAAGACCGTGAGTTGGACGCGTCTGAGTCAGAAGCTGTGCGTGCCATCTTTGACAGCTTTTATGGCTGTCGCTATCATGTTCTATGATATGTGAACAATGTTAATTGAACATAATGAAAGGGGTAAATAACGTTTTGCTTGAAAGGAGACTGCTGATTTGTAGCTAGGATTTATGCCATCCATATGCTTGCACATATGAAGTTCATGTCTTAAAAACTGCAAGTTGCGAAGTCAGCAAGTATGCGTAAAAAGTATTGTAACTTAAGCGTTCCTGAACTGTAGTATTGTGTTATATTTTTATCGCTATTATTCGACTATGTAAGAGCCTGTTCTTTGGAGATGTCTTGAGCTGAAAATAAGGCTTCTCTTGCCATTGGTAAGTTTAGGTTTCGTGGGATCCTTAGATATAACGTGCCGCTCGCCGTTTTTTGTCAGTTTTCTGACTTTTACTTGAAAGCTGCGTGGAAGTTATGCGCTAAGTACGTCGCGGACGTTTCTGCAGTGTGCAAATGATGTTACTGTGATGTTTAACTAAGAGAGGTATGAGGTATTTCAACGGTGTGGTGGTACGATGCCGTATCCGAAATGGTGTCACTTGGAAGACCATTGAGAACGGCATGTCCTGGAATTCAACCGGCAATATCTTAACTTTCGAGCAAGGATAACATGAACTGACCGTGCTCTGTGGTAGCACGCAGTTCTTGCTAAATGCGTAGCCCAACAGGATTCGGTCATGTAGATGACAGCGAACTCGATGTCCTGCATTGTGTTTGCTTTGCAAGCTGTGGACGTATATGTGGGTGGACCACAGTTGCGTGTTACCGATGAGTTGTTCTGCGGCGCTTACACATTCGTCGAGGTGGCACTATGTGTTAAGCTGTTTAATGTCGATATATTTCTGTCTTATTTGGAATTTCTTAACACTGGTATGCTTCGTGTCGCCATTTAGTTGCCTTTGGTCTATATTTTTGGGCTCTTATTAAGTTGCAGTGAGCATCATCTGTAAGATTCGCCAAACCATGCGTCCGCTGCGGTCCTGTCTAAACTCTCTGTTTCGTGTCAGCCGTCACAAGTGGATTGTGCTGCAGAAGGGCTCGTAGATCGAGGGTGTTTGTTGTTTGCATCATGTTCTCAGCGTGCTAGCGGATCGATGAAAATGGCTTGTCGAGTGGCGCATAGGTACGGCTTAGATACGGGTGATGCATATTACTTGTATAATGTTGTTTTTTTTTTATTGATTATGCTTTATTTAGTGCCTACGAAGCTTTTTTTTTTAATGTTATATGTTGCCGTGCAGTTGTTTATGAATTATAGATAAACTATTTATGTTGCCCGTCTGGGTAGGGAATGGTTTATTTAAATATTTTTTTGCTGTTATCGCATTAACCCACCAGAGTAACAGATTCTTTTTATGCTCTTTTTATTTTACATTTGCATTTCAACCTCCTCGCTGATATACATTTGTTTGTTTTTTTTGGTGTTGTTTTTTTTTTTTTTTGCTGTGACTTTGTCTCGTGTGATTTTCGCGCCAAGCTTCGAACAACCTCATGAGCTGCAGAACTTTTATTGTATGAGATGACTCCCCGCTTTCGGTCGGGGTTCAATGAACCGTAAGATATTTTCGAACGTTCTGACGATGCAGGCTCACCCTTGTTGTGTATACAATAGTTATTATTACTATTATTATTTTTAATGTAGTTCGGCATAAACGTTACCATAATATCGTGATCCGGCATTCCGGTCGACGGTGACTTATATTTTTCCTCGTAAAGACGAGTTGTGCTTGCTGAATTGGCTGTACCTTAAATATATGGCGTATCCCAAACGACTCCGTTGATTAATACCGATGATTTCTGGAGAGCTTTTTTTGGTGTTTTGGTGCAATTACAGCTGCATATTCGCTTTAAAATTCTCTCTTTCGTTCCTCTTCATTTGCAAATTATTGTAACGCCGGTCGTAAAGAAAGGAGGTCGTGCCTCTCAAATTTTCTTTCTTTGAATTGAGATATCTGTGAATGGCTCCTTGGCATTTAGTTGATTAACTGGTAGGCCCCACGTTCCGCTGACCCTTGTACATGCTTTTTCCAATGGCGCAGAAGCAAACTGTAAAAACGAGTAGTTTGCAAGATCACACAAGAATTCCACTACACGGCCTAAACGATTCGATCGAAGTGCCACTCGTTTGAGCAAACATCAGCTAACACTCGCATGCATCTTCAAAAGAGCAAGCGATTGAAACTCGCTTAGTCGAGAAAGCAGTACAGGCGTGTAGAACTGCGAGTAAATTGAATCGAATTTTTGTCTGACTGCATGAATCAGTAGAAAACGGCGAGTGTGCACCGGTCCTTGCTTTATAGCGCATGCTATCCCAAGAGAAAGGCTGATTGATGCGGATCTTCTCAAGAGGAAGTTCAAGGTCTGTCTGATAAATTAACAGACCAAAGGCACTAGGCTCCAACGTAAGCCTTAAAGCAGTAGCGACATAGCGTTGTTTTCTGCAACTCAAGAAGAACATCTTGCATTTTAGAAGCCTTCTGACGCAAGAGTAATTTAACACTTTCAAAAATCAGATAAATACGCACAAAAAAAAAATAATGCCCATTTATCACATGTCCAGCACTTGCTAAATAAATAGAAATAAGCCGCATGACTGAGCTCTCAAAAGCGTTACACCAGCCTACTATGACAACGTAACGTCTAAGCTAATCTCAAAGGAAGTAAGCGATCTGTATGTAGTAGTGACAAGTCGTATTGCATTCGCCGACATGTCACGATTTAACTTTCCCCACAATATACCAAACAAGAAAGAAGCAACCCACTAAAAACAAGACTAGGTAGCACATAAGCTTTCGATTTCCAGAGTTCGATTTGACCAAGGTATTAAGGCGATTGAAGCTGGAACCAAGCAGTCCACCAGCGCTTTCAAAGTCATCGCTCTAAAATGAAAGCCAACTCAAAAGGAATTTTTTCAAGCTCGCAAACAAAAATATCCGGAATAACGCTAGTCTACCCCCTAATTCCAATAGGATTCGTGTAAGAAACTCATAAGGAACATCCTGAATAACGCGGAACCACCCCAAATTCATTTAGACTTCGTGTATCGCGCTCGTAAAAAAACAAATTTCAAAAAAAAAGCTGGGATTACGTACGAGCACTAAACGCACAGGTCTCGTCATATATGAAGAGTCAACAAACCACAACTCAGAAGTGGCAAATCAACAAGCAAAGTGAATTTTTAAATAATTCAATCTAAATGATTGCGATTCACAACATGCTCCTTCCTCGGCGCGGTGGGGTACGAGAAAAGGCTCATCAGGTGCGGAGCAACGAACCTATCTCCTACTCTAAAACGTCTTTTTTCCAAAGGAAAAATAAACGCTTCGTCCGACAAAAATGCAAAGCAGCGAATGGTACTCAGGATACGTGAAAAATATAGACTTAAAACTGGATGCATAATTTATAAAACCTGATATAATGCTAACAACAACCACTTACCACGCCAGACAAGAACTTATTTTGGTACTTTGCCTCTTTGTCAATGTCGATTGCAAGCTAAAAATAAATAAATAAATAAATAAAGGAAGGGGATAGGCTAAGAAAAACATTTCTTTCTGATGCCAACAAACAATCTTTTCCATTATAGGCGCAACACAAACGCCAATGCCTTACTCATACAAAACACGAACACACAAACACTTACAAATAAAGCTTCGAATACACCTCCCTTGGCCGGCGAGTGCACCTCCCCGAACAGAGATCACGCTAATGCAGGAAAACGGTCGCGAAGTGAAAGGGAAGGAGGGTTACGTTGACATGTGCGCTAGATTAAAACAACCTTGACAAACCACAAAGAAATGTAAATTCTTAACAATTGGATACAAACAAAAGACGCCTCAAACTCACACTTTTAAGGATTGTAACTTTTGATGACAGTTCAGAGACCATTCGATCGTTTTCTTGCTCTAACACGGTGTCCTCCCCTTTGAGTTTGTGGTAGGAGGCCCGCTCTATGGAATCAAGCGAATAGTCAAAGGCAAGGTCAATTTTAATTAGCACACGCCTCCTACATAGACGTCGCCAAGATAACCACTACACACTAAAAAATACTTAATTGTTTGAAGATACATACGGAGAAGTCTAAAAGGGTTTCATCAATGCCTTCTTCAAGACTAGACACAGACTTCAAAACAAACATTATAAACAAGACGATGTTTACAATACGAAACAAATAAGAAGGGTGTAGCCTACTTAGCCTTTCAAGATGAAGGCAATGCAAACATACAAATTAAGGTATTTATGTTCGTGAATACTATTAAAAAAAATACTTACTGTCATCATGACGACCCCAAGTTGCCATTTTCCTATCCTCTTAGGATCCTTCACACAACTTCCATGTTTTTCTTCTAAATTTAAACTCAATAAATTACCAACAATCAGCTAAAATTTATTCGGAAACTTACAGTTATGCTTAATTAACCAATACAGGAAAACCAATACAGGAAAGAAAGCTAAGAATGAAGTAGAACCCAGCCGAAATTCTAGACTCTTGTAAGAACAGATCCTTGAAATAGCTGCATGATTGGAAAAACTCCTTAGACCAGTTGGATCCCCCAGAGTAACTATGCCATGCAGTAACCTATTATAGTAGGAGGGCTCATTCCATGATTAACAGTTATTGCTAAAATGCACGAAAGCAACACAAATTGGTATTTAAACTTTGTCCTGGAATGTTCTGAATACAACCAGTTACATTCAAGTAACTATGCTCAGTAAGAATTAGGCAACCTTGCAAAACTGTTGCAAAATACGATAAAGAGAATAAAAATCCCAAACATCACAACAATCCATAAACATACTAATTGATCTGCTAAGATACTACTTGAGATGCCTTAAGATCTGATAGTATGCTATGAGCAGATTTTAATTAGTTAAATTTTAGTCCGACAGGGTAGCATTGGTTTACCATAGTGCACAGTGCAAAAGACAATTTTCATTCTATGTCGATTTGCAGACCACGGTTCAATAAGCGACAATATTTAAAATCTTCTGCCATAACTATAAATGATATATAAAATCGGCAGTGATATGCTCATCATAGCAAGCAATGGCAAGACAACTAAAAAACTTTGCAGGTGTTCTTTTTGGCATAGTTATTAAACCACCATAAACAATTCTTAAACTAAGGTAAGAGAAGAGCACTGAAAACGTTAGTAATAGCACAATGAGCACAAACTGCCAAACGAAATGGCAAGCTAAATATAGTTTACAATAAGTTTTAGCAAGAAGAATGCTATGAGCAAAAACTATACATGGCTTTCCCAATAAAACTGTTGAAGGCTCATGACCAGAAACTAGGTTTTAAAGGTAAAAAATAATCTTTCTAATTTGTATTACATTTTAAAAAGCTATGATTATTAGATTCTACAAAGCCAAAACTATGGCATTCTGGATAAAAGCGTTGCAAAGCTTATAACCCAAAAGTACGTCTCAGCAACAACAACAAAAATAAATAAAAAACAACAGGTAACCTTCTAATTTGCCATAGAATTTACAATTTCATTCAACAGTCGATTCCTATACAAATGAATTCTTATAACCAGCTAAAATAGCCAAAACTCTGTCGGTGCTGTTATTCTGGAGCAATAAGTGCCTTTGCCTCAAAGGCGAAGTATGATATTTAATAAATACTGCACTTCATTCAGGTTCTGGTAAACAACACGGTTGGCATTTTAGAACACAAAGCAAGAAAAAGGTCGACCACATACTTACATAGACAACTCCGCAGATCAATGGCTCCTAGGAAAAGGCTTCAATATACTTTAGAAGGCCTTTACGTTCCTAATATGTTATCAAAATCGGCAATGAACGTCCCCTTGAAGAATTCACGGGCAAGAAGTTCAAGTCTCCTGTAAGGAACCGTGCCTAATATACCACGCATATGAATGCCCACCGATCTTCACGATGCGAGAAAGAACAACAACCAACAACAACAACAACAAAAGCCATAACAACAACAACAACAACTGCAAGCATCCTCAACAACAACAACAACGGAAGATTTTTCAGAAAAGGTGTGGTGTTTGGCAAATTTCTCGTTCAAGGTCGGTAATTCGTTAAGAAATCTAGCGCTAAAAAGCATGCCAAAAGGAACTGCTGCAGGGCTTTTCATGTGTGCGCAATATTGAACAGAACGAGAAGAATATTTTTTGCTCAACCAATTTCCATTAATTGACTGCGTAATACCTCGGTTTCCAGATCGTTCTCTTTTTAGAAATGATTAAAAAATCTTCGACGCAAAGCGTTCCCCTTTCTTTAGCGCGCATCAGGATTTACAAAGCTCACAATGAAAAACCTATACATCGTACCTAAAAAACACAATAGCCAAAGCAAAAATAAATTGTAAAGGAACCTCAATAACGAGAGAAGAATTAGAAAACTGCAACTCCACCCAGAAGCGAATTAATTAAAATAACAGTTCGTATAAAAAACAACCAAAGAAGTAAGCCGACCAAAGACTTGCACAGAAGCACATTCAGAAAAACCTGTGCGTATCAGCAATAAGGTAGATGGTTGCAAAAACAATGTGTCTGTTTACATTTCAAGCTCGCGATGACCATACAAAAGAATGATGCATAATAGATCGGAACAAACATCAGATGCCAAAAGCCCTAGTAGGCTAGAAACACTGTCAAGTAGTGGTACATTGGTTGTCAGTAACACAGCATTCAAACCATAGGTGGGTCGCGTTCTCAAATGAAATGAACTATATGTTTCTATTTAATACGAATCTATCGTCTGCAAGATTAAGCTGCGCAAAAATATTTTCCTGGTGAGTGCGATGCCAAAGAGGGCATCATCCGCCGTACCATGTCTAGAATAGTACGAGGTGCCGAGGTCAACCAAAGGCGTCGGAATAGAATGAAAAATATACGAGATTTAAAAAATTAATATTATTATTACATTACGTATTATTATTACTATTATTGCTATTATTGTTATTATTATTATTATTATTATTATTATTATTATTATTATTATTATTATTATTATTATTATTATTAGTA
>QQSS02218903.1:0-10902 GCA_003687565.2 Craspedacusta sowerbii
TACGAGTTCAAGATCAAGGTCGATCAAGAGTACAAGAAGCTGAGAATCAGTAAGCTTTTAGAGTTTAAGTTAAGATTGCGCAGATTACAAACTAGTCGTCTCTCGCACTTAGATAGAGTAAGCTTTTTCGACGATTTTAGTTTATTGAATAGAAAAGGAGTTTGGAGTAGGAAAAGCCGAGTTGTAGTCTTTAATTTCTACAATAGTGCTTCTCCGATTTAACGACACACGTAGACTATAAAGGGAACGCACATTAGCTGATAGTCTCTCGTTTTCTCTCCCTCGCAATATCTTCCAGTTTATAAATCACCAAATCAAAATCTGCCGAATAAGCATGACTAAAGAAAATGCCATTGTTAAGGTTAAATGCTATTTACATGAGTAACCACAATATTGGCGCATGGATTTGGCAGATTTGCACTTCGATACAATTAAGAGTTACATAGGATTACATGATGAAAGTGCAAAAATGCCTAATCCGTGCGACTTTCGTCCTATGTAGTAATTCATATCTTACTTGCGTCGGTGTCTCTCCAGATCAGTCGGTAGCATACAAGCAACCTTTTGGCTTACTTGGCGGAGGTCTTTTGGAAGGTATGTCTAAAATAATGCTCAATGTCAAGTGTAAGATAATCATTTTTTTGTTGTTGAAGATGGCAGCATAAGCAAAACATAATCCTGATTTCATCTATGTGCGCGATATTTCTGCTCCTCGAATTAAGAGCCAATACAAGCTAGAACGAGATGCTGAATATGTTGATGTTTTTTAGAGCTGTTGTGTCTTTGCTAGGCACGCGTCTGCATAATGCAAACATCACTAAAGCTCCCATTAAAAAAAAACTACTGAAAAAGCTCCTCTGAAGGTACAGATAGGTACAGGGTATCGTAGGCGATAATAATGTATAAGTTACGGACATCTAGGAAAGGTGTAAACCAATATCTGGTAATGAACTTTGGAAGGCTTGGTTTTGTTAACTATTGCAATTGGTAGGACTAACAACAGAGCATGAACATATCGCAGTTACATTATTTAAAATTAGTAATGGAACTAAAGACCTTCTAAATTTAATTCAGCGGCCGATAAAATTATGTTATGATAAAGCTATTACAAAAGTAGATTTATGACAAAAGTGGTGCGTATTTGTAAAAGTAAAGTGTGTTTTTATCTGGGACTGGCACTGGAAGTTTGCTTAGGAGATCTGCTGTGTCCTTAATAAATAATGGCGCTCTCTGTGAAATCGGCTTTAAGAATGACTTATTGAACTCTGAATTCTTGACGGTGCTTGACGTATATCCTAAGCAAATATTTCTTAATGGCTGGAATTCACCAAAGCACTTGTGGATCTTTGGGAGCCCATAAAAAAGCGAGGTGAGAGAACTGCTAGTCATTATACGAGCTTCTTGCTTGTCCACATAACCCAATTGAAGAAACTCTTTTGTCTAGGCTTGAGCTTGTGATAAGTTCCTTGCATTCGGATCAAGCTGTAGTTTCCAATAAAAATATGTGCTTGTTATATTTTTAATCCCTTTTCATCATCGTCCTCATAGGATCGTCCTCTACCGTTAAATGGGCTTGGTTTTTGGCTCATGTGGTTTCAAAAATGCATTTGGGCAGCTTTTACTTTTAAAATTGAATTCTGACGTAAACTTTGTGATGAATCCCTCAAGCCTTTCCATTGGCTTTGCGAGCTTCATGAGGATATTAGTAAGGATTAGACTTTAGGCAAGCTGTAAATTTTATATATTGGTTAAAGAATCCTTCGAAAGCTCTGATCTTTGTTTGGCCCATGTTTTTGTTGACAATATCTTGTAAGGCGTAGCTTTTTTGTAACCTTAACACATCAGCTGCGAGTTTCTCTTTGTTAAAGTTCTTTTGACTATATAGGCCAAGTTAGAGTACTGAAATTTCGTCACCTAATAGATGCCTGCCAGACAAGTTTAGGTATGGAGATTTGCTTCCGGATATTGGTGTTGTCCCTTGGAACTTCGTCAAGCCGGTCGGGGCCGTCGCTCAGATGCTTCACAAGCATTTAAGCCAAACGGAAATCGCGTGCACTGTTCATGCGGTCTTTTGACGCTTCTCATGGGATTCTCAAAAGAAATTTCATTATTATGAAATCTGATTTTGAATGGTAATTCAGGGCCGCAAAGTAACGTCTGGGATTGTCGCTTCTGTTGGTACGGAACCTGTTACTTGACGTATTTACATTTACATTAAATCTGCAGCTGGATGGGCTAGGCCGCTACGCAGTTTAAATGCCCATATGGCAACGGTTGTAGTCGTCACATCTGTTTTAAAATTCCTATTGCTTACGGGTTTTGGAAGAAACCCGAAGCAAGTAATGTATATCCAGGCTTAAGCCAGATCAACTTTAATCACTTCTCTGGAAGGTTTTCAGTGTAATTCTACTTATTCCTCATCTGGCTTCGTCGTCCTTCGTGTGTTTCTATTGAAGCAGATAAAGTTGTGTATTTATTTATCCTTACATTGTGCTTCTGCACTCAATGAGTCAAATGCGTGGTAACCAAATAACTATTAATGAAGCCTTCTTATATATTCTCAATAATCATGCGAGTTGCGTACCTCCGGATGATTTCGGAAGCAATAGCAGGTGAAATTACAATCAAGAAAAATAAATTTGTTTTTGTATTATCATACAGATATCTTAGTCAGGGTGCCGGCAAAACTGACTTTTGTTTTACAACACTCGAGTCTCTAATCCTTTCTACATTTAACAAGAAATCTAAGGTTGTTATCATAGCAGGTGATCTATATGCACAATCCCATATATTCTGGGAGAATGATATTGAAAACCCTTCGGGAAGAAGGCTAAGCGAAATTATGATCTCCACCTCGAATCGGTACAGTACCAAGCTGCCCTGGTCATATCTGGCTGCTAGCAAGGTACCTATTGGGCGATATAAGACGAAGAACTAGGCTTGGACGGTCTAACACAGCGTAGATGCTACCGACGTCTCTCATGCTATTATAAGCTAAAGAAAAATTTAACTCCTGAATATCTTTTGCAGCACATCAGCGATCAACCTACGCATATATATGGTCATTGTGGTCAGCCAGATCTATAATACTCCCAATTGCTCCGACAACAAAATAGCAAATGAGCTTCGACCCCTTCTGTAGCACAGAGTGAGAGGGACTCGACCCTGCTATACGTATCACTCCGCATTGGAGTGTTTCCGAAGGTGTTCACTCGGCTTCATACGTCCTATAAAGTGACATTATGTTGGCTTTAATAAAAAGGAAGCTTTTGCATGATTAACCAAGATTCGCGAAGGCTTCAGTGACCTCCGTGCATCGCTACAGTCACTTTTTTTTAATGCTCATGCATACTTGAACATGAAACCACGGAACACTTCTTCTTGCGCTGCCCTGCGTACGGTAACCAGCGTGCGATCCTTCGCAGCTAGCTCCGCTCAGCTGTGAAAGCAGATCTTCCAGACCTCCGGAATGCGAACTTTGTGATCTCTTGAGGTATGGTAGCAATGTTTATGATCCCATTTTGAACGCAACCGTTAGCTTCGTTGAGAAGTCGCGTACGTCTTAGTCGGGCCTCGCCTTACGGGCAGATCACTTTTCTTCCTGCGCTCAGTCTTACCCTCTTGCATTGGATATTTATGACATTCGCTCTTGTCGAGTATATATGACTGCGTGACTATTTTAAAACTGGGTGAGCAGGGCTCAGGTGTGTTGCTTGTCAGCTCATCCATTGCCAGTCGTATCACGTATCTTTGTGCACGTCATTTCTTTTTATTGTTACGCCTATATTGTCCAGTGTCCGAAAATGAATGTCCGAAGGGGGCGCGTGTAAAGTCTTGTTTGGCTGTTTTCGTCGATTTGGTTAACCTGGGCTCTCGTGGTGAAACTCGGACGAAGTCTGTATTTCTGAGTGTTTTTGTCGATCGTCAGAAATCGTTTCTTGTCGGAGAAGCTCTGATCAAATGGAAGTAGCAGTCCTAGCTAGTTGCTCGACAAAGCTTTTCTCAGATAAATTGGAAAATGAGCAAATCAATTGCTGTTGTACCTTAGCGTCTTAACTCTTTTTTCTGCAATATCTTCCTCCTGTTCAAACTTGACATAAGCAAATATAACGATGGGCTTTGTCTTGATTATCACTCTCTTTATCCTGATAGGTTAGGTAGAATATATTGAGTTAGAATTATCTGGTGGTTTTATAGCACATAGGTGGACATTTGGCCTGTCTTTATGTGATGAAGATACTCGTTCCACATTGAAAAATTGTAAACTTGATGATTTAGGAGCGATTGAAGTCACTTGTGGCTATTAACAAAAAGCTGTTTGCGTGCTTTATTCCGAATATTTTAGATTGCTTTTCCGTGAGCTTTCGATGCAGGGGATCAAGGCAGGATTAACGATGCTTCCATTCTCTTGTTTATTACGCACACCTGGATTTTCGCAGCCTTTGAAGAAGAAGCTTTTAAAACTTCTGATTGCGAATTACTCCACCCAAGGTATGTTTTTCCTGAATTTTTATAAATTTGATAGTGGCTAAACTAAGTAGTCAATAAAGGTTGTTTTTTTAAAATGAGGAATGTTGTGCTTCTAACTCATTCAAGGAAAATTCCTCCTTTTCTTGTGTTTCCAAACCAAAGTTTTGCTAGGCCCCTACTAACTACATGTCTTTGCAACGAGCCTTGAAGATGATTTCATTATTTTAGTGCACGGGGCTTATCGTGGTCCGCTAACTGGTGTGCGAGTATGTGATTTAAGTAGGTAAGAGCATCAGAAAGTATTGTCTGCTGTGTATTCTGATATAATTGATATGTATTTTGCTATGTTTCACAATGTCGTTTGCATACGCAAGCGTCCCTAAGCGTCAAAGCATGTCTGCATCCAACGAAAGACTTCTTCGAATGCAATCTCTCATGTTCTGGCAATAGCATTCACCCCTTGCCATGATTCCTGGTTGTTGTTATTGCCTTGCCCTGTATGCACTCCTATTATTTCACTCCTATTTTTAGGGTTCTTGCTGGACCATACTGTACTATGCTTCTGGGGGACATGGGAGCTGATGTGATCAAAGTTGAAAGACCAGGTTTGTTCATGGCATTTATTTTGTAAAAGTAAATTTTCTGCTTCTTCCTGGTAGATCAGAAAAATGCATTATGTATGTGTTTGTCTCTGTTTGCATATTTGGTAGAAAATATGTCAGGATAAAGCCTTTGCATGTAAATTTTGTATTTATTTAGCGATCAGTATGAGGAACTTATGGTGTGTTGCCTGCTTCAGCATGCTGTAGAATTTTTCAAGTTTGCTTTAAGGAGGTGGCGATGATACACGAGCATTTGGCCCACCATTTGTTGGAGGAGAAAGCTGTTATTACCTGTCGGTTAATAGAAATAAGAGAGTAAGAAGCCAGTCATGCCCTGTTTCATGTTCTATGTGAGTAAAATATTAGGTGGTACTCCCCTGCGTGAAACTCTGACAGGGAGAATCTTTTGGATTGTGGACTGTGCAAGGCCTGATGGTCTGAATAGGGCTCTAATAGGCCAAATCGGCTTTCCGTGACTTACAGCACCAGTTTAAATATACAAATATCTTTGAAGATGTTGTAAGAATGGTATTTTGAATGATATAGTTTAGATGTAAAACTTCTGAGTGGAGCTCTTCACTTGAGCTGGCATGCCAACTGTGTTGCATCTCTCATGTTGATTTTGAATCAGGGTTACACATTTAACAAACTTATGTTTTAGAGCATTGCCATCGATATGAAAACTGAGATGGGACGTGACATAATTTATGATGTTAGTACTTGTTTATTTACTGCCTTTGCTCTTTGTTGCTGGTACTGAACATTTGTTGTTGGCATACAGGCAATATCACATACATTTGGAGTTGATAAATGTTTTTCTTCATGGCATACAGACAATATCACATACATTTGGAGTTGATAAATTTGTTGTTGTTGTTGCGAATTTTGTATTGGCTCGTCTGTTGTGTCATTTGTTGATATGGGAGGACGACTTCAGAATTTTCTTTTTAAAAGATAGCTGGCAAATTGTAATTCCTCGACATGGCATTCTTAATGGGAAAACTTTAGCTGACATTAAAATGATCTTCTTGATTTTCATGCTAGACCGAAACATAAAATGGCCGTTTTCGCTAGAAGATTGCACAGTTTGCTACAAATTTAGAATGAAAAAGATTTGCTTAAGTCTATTGTTAGTCTTAGAAGTCAGGTCATATTCCATTGCTTTCTTTGGTATAAGTTTATGCCAGAGTATAGATATTGTGTAAGGCTAGTGGTAGACCGTTTAGTTGCAGATTAGTCAAGTGCCTGATCGCACTTAGAGAGTTCTCTCTGGCCGTGCATCTGTGCTCGCGTTCTGTGGACCCCTTTTTTTCTGAGATTCGAAACGCTGGCTGCTGTTATTGGCTCTCTGAATAATTTTGTCGTCGTTGTATTCTATTTTCTAGCTTGTTAAGATCAGCGACATCTTTGTGGAGAACTACTTGTTTGGCAAGCTCGACTCAATGGGCCTTGGCTACAGTGACATCAGCAAAATAAATCCAGGCATAGTTTACTGTTCGATCACGGGCTATGGTGGACGTGGCCCAGACCGTGGGAAAGCTGGATACGACTTGGTGGCCGCTGCCATTGGAGGGCTTTTAAACATAACCGGACCCGAGGTACTTTCCGCACCATGGTTGTTGTTGTTGGGCAAAACCGAGTATCCCTTTAGTGGTTCCGTTGATTCTGTTTGGGATCCGTAAACACGCATGATGTTTGCTTAATCCGAGAACAGATACTTGAACTGTGGCGGTTACCTTAGTTTCTGCAAGATTAGAGTCGTTTGAAAGGTCAGATTCCTGATTCTGCTGCAATTCATTTCTTACTCGCCATGGTGAGAAAATAGGGTTGGGGGGATTGTCCTTCGGCGCAAGCGTGTCTTGGTCGATATGTTTTTTTTTTTGTGTTTGTGTTCGTGAAGGACGTGACGTGACTTCAAACCAAATCAATAAGCCTTTGTCGAACACAAACTTCTCTTTCCATCGCTATTTCTATCTCCACTTCTCGCATGCTATCTCGTTCTCTCTAACTCTGACTCTCGCTCTATCTCTCTCTCTCTCTCGCTCTCTCTCTGTTCTTGGTACCACGGCGCTTTATAAATAGGCGCGCTTGCCAAGAGCCTAGGAACTAGCACGGTTGCTTGGGGACCAACTCGCAACATGTTTCATGCGCGTAACTTGAATGTCCGTCAAAATGATGTTGAGATGGTGACGTGTGATTCTTGATGACTGCGGTATGTTTTTGGATTCAGGATGGAGCTCCGTGCCGGGTTGGTGTGGCCGTCACGGACATCATGACCGGGCTGTACGCGCATGGCGCCATCTTGTCTGCCTTGCACGAGAAGCGGACGACCGGCATAGGGAAGCATATCTCAGGCTCGCTGCTGCAGACTCAGGTGAACGCGCTTGTCGACCTCTCTCCTTTTTGCAAAGGGGTGACGTCTGATGCGATCTCTGAATTCCTCATCACTTTAAAGCTCCGCTGTAAGTCGGGACTGGGACGAAAGTTATTATTATAAGTTATGTTATATTATATTATATTATATTATATTATATTATATTATATTATATTATATTATATTATATTATAGTATATTATATTATATTATATTATATTACATTATGTTATATTATATTATATTATATTATATATTATTTTGTATTATGTTATGTTATTTTATATTATATTAGGTACATTACGTTAGTATACTATATTATTATATTATTGTAGTATATTAGTTATATAGTTAATATTAGCTATAAGTTTATATTGTTTGCATGCGCCAGCTTTAAAATTGCATCAGTTGTAGGTGGTATTTCGTCAACGCGTTCCTCCGACAACGCTTATCCGTTCTACTTATTACAAGCCTGGACTAAAGCAACGAAGCTCCTAATTGATGACTTGTGGTGATTAATCCTGTAGCAGTAAATTTGTAGAAAATTTTCTTCTCGAAGTTTGTCTTTGCTAATCTGTTTTACTTTTTCTTTTTCCATCGCGAATTATCTACTGTTTTCGTTTCTACAGGAAATTCCTTGTCTTTGTTTATTTATCAATTTATTTATTTATTTATTTATTTTTTTATTTATTTTACCTTGATTTGACTTCTTAAGAACTAACGCGCGCTGCATGCAGATGAAAAGTTTAAGCAGAAAGAAATGTGGATCATGCTGGTGCATTATTTAACACCTCGTAAATAAACTAGTATTTAATTAATTAATAAATATTAATTTGATTAAATTATTTATTAATAAAATAAATTATCATATATAATGAATACCTTTCATGTGGATACAAGGCATAAGCAAAGAGAATTGTGGTTCTTGCTGGTGCATTATTCCTATCCGCTCAAAAGTAATGTGTTCTAAACGTAGAAGGCATTTCCATCGAAAATGCCATTCAATTGCAAATTGCCATCCGAAAGTGCGGTTATGAGATGACTAGCGTTTGTCAGTCGTTCTTTCTGTCTTGCCAATGTTCTCCTTCCTGACTTGCTGGTATTTCCGATTTCCAGATTGTGTTAAAACATAAACTTTTTCGAACAGCACTACGAGAAGCTCATAACGATTCAAATTTCGGGCTTGGATTGTAATTTATTATGAGAGCCATACCTTGAACGAAGTCAAGGTCATGCTTTAGCGTTGATGAGTTGTGTAGCTGCCGGAACGGCTGGAAATATTGCAATATGTCATAGTTACACGAAGGAGCTTCCCTCCAGTTTTAATGCGAAAGTATGGCGTCACTAGCTGAATATATCGTTAAACTGTCAATATTGCTGTCACCTATAACATGGGACTTGGTGACTTTGGCGACTCTCGTGTAGCGTAGATGCATTAGCTTTTTTGGCATTCCTAATTACCATTCATAGGCATGAAGAGTTAAACCAAAGATGAACGCGCTGATCTCTAACATTCAACTGCAGAATGATCTATACGCTGAATTGATCAAACTTCAACACAGACAGATAAAATGGTGGCAGCTGCGTGGTCTTAAATTACCTCCAGTTGATAATAAACCATAAGAATTATGTAATGGAACTGCAATTCACCACTTTGTGGTGGACATGAGTTGAAACGTTTACAAAGTCTTTGCGCCATTTATGCGCGTCTTCTGGTCGTCGTTAGAAATGCATCTCGTAAGAAGTATTAAGGGGAGGCTCTTACCACGATTAGTTGTGCTATGGAAAACTCTTACGCTTGTGTTGATCGTATGGCATTGAATGTTTGCATTTTTGGAAGTTCTTTTTGTTTTTCACAGGTGGCTGTACTTAGCCAGGTAGCGTCAAACTACCTCAACTGTGGCATCGAAGGGAAAAGGAAAGGGACGAGGCATCCAAGTATTGCACCGTACCAAGTAAATTTACGTTTATGATGAGATAAGAGTTGCTTTGCCCTGATCCCGCCGTAACCGCGAATTTGGCCACCAATCCTATATATCTCTCTCTCTCTCTCTCTCTCTCTCTCTCTCTCTCTCTCTCACACACACCCACACCCAAAAGACCTCACACAAACACGCTAATCCTCCCAATACCGTCACATTCATTATTTACCCACACACATACAATCTTCTTTACCCTTTCGCTTAACATCTACCGGATTCCAGTCTTCAAATCCAGCTCATTCGGAATTTCAATCCCATTCAAGCGTCATTTGCTACTCGCCTAATCATTTACTGAGACTTTCTCACTGCCCAGCTATCCCCTTGCTACTCTACACATGCCTGCATTCCACCTACCCGTCGCATGAATCGCGTTCATTTGTCCCTTGGCTCGAGGTTCCTTTTCCGCTTTGTCCTGAGCATAGCTCAACTCCACGAGTCGTCGCTAAACTCTACCGCCCCTTACCAACCCTCTGGCATTGTACCTCGACTAGGCTAAGTCTGGCACATGTTAACCAATCCCAATCCTGCCCACTAACCTCTCGCATTTGTGAAATCACGTTTGCGAATGAGCAAACTAACATTAATATTGAACCCCATGGGCTGCTTATCCACGTCCCGCAGTGAACGAGACCCGCCGATGCGCGTTTGCACCCGCGAACTGCGACCATCGACCAAGGCCTAACAAACCCGGTGAAAGCGCAAGCTCAGCTTCACTTCGAATCTTCCCGTCGACGTGCGTACATATCCATCCGCTTGAGCGCGCGCTGAAGCGAAAGTTTTGTTGATATTTTTGTGTTCTCCCTAAATTAGCTAGAAAATGTCTTGTTAGGGCCTGCGTACCGGCGATGGATATTTGATCGTAGCGGCTGCCAATGACGGACAGTTCAAAGTGCTTTGCAAGGTAAATAACTGATTATGAAATTATTTCCGGCTGTAGGTATATGTGGTATCTAGGTCTTGTCGCTGCGTTGTTTTGTTTTTATTCCTGCACAAGTGACTGACTTGAAATTCTCCGCGCTTTGCAACGCACTTGTTCGGTCTTCCCTCTCTTCAGGCGATAGGTCTTCCGCAACTGCTGAAAGACGAGCGCTTTGCGACGAACAAGAAGCGAGTCGCTAATGTGGATGCCCTGGTTTCCTTGATCGAAGAAAAGTAGGTTGACATGTCGCTCTGCCGAATTTCGCCTTTTATTTTATTTCCGCCTGCGTAGTTTATTGAGCTCACACGTTTTTTTCGTCGTTTGTAATTGCAATGAATAATTGCAAACAATAAATGTAACTGTATATCAATCTATCAACACGCGTCTTTAAATATCCAACCATCCATCCATCCATCCATCCATCCATCCATCTATCCATCCGTCCATCCATCCGTCCATCCATCCGTCCGTCCGTCCGTCCATCCATCCATCCGTCCATCCATCAATCCATCCATCCATCCATCCATCCATCCATCCATCCATCCATCCATCCAT
>QQSS02218914.1:0-10902 GCA_003687565.2 Craspedacusta sowerbii
ATGATGATGATGATGATGATGATGATGATGATGATGATGATGATGATGATGATGATGATGATGATGATGATGATAACGATGACGACGACGACGGTGACGACGACTACGACGACGACGATGATAATGATGATGTGATGGTGATAAGTTTAATGATGATATGAGCTTTTTCTAGTTGTCAAACGCACCAGAAGATGCTAGCTACCGGTTTCTGACCCCGTCAGCTTTGAAAGTCGCGTTTATACATTACCACTGCTGTAATGTTGAAAGACTTATAAGATGTTCAGATTATTTTATAGAGCAATTTTTGCTCTTCTGTAGGCTACAATTTCTCTGCGTCGTTGTTTATGACAGACTGGTTGCTTATGTAGCCTGCTGGCCGGCATATCTATTAAATTGACTTATTTTCCGTGATGTCAGGATCCGGCCCTGTGCGATTTCTCCTGTGCTTCTCCTTGCTAAGAAACAGCCGCGCTCTGTTTGAGCTGACATCACCCCCGGGTGCTATCACGTGCATCAATGGGATGAGGACTTTGAGCATGTCGTGGGTCATGCTGGCTCACACCTTTGCCTTTCTCGTCAGTTTTCAAAGCACAGGTACGACCGATTATGCGTAGCCATGCGCGTCACTGGAGCTTTCTTCTACTATTTTTCGTTTGCTTCGTATGAGAAAGTTCGTTTGAGTTCATGTTACTTGTGTGTGCCGTATAAAGAAAAACTAAGTACATACTGGTAATGCCCCAAATCCGTCCAATGCACCGTTCGCCACGTCAAAATTTTTTTTTGACGTTTGGCATGTCGGAGCTTGGTGACGACAAGTAGGTATCTTTCCATGAGTTTTCGTTAGTGACAATGCCTTTGGAAACATCTGAGCACCAATGATGAGCCCAGTGCAAAAATGATCTTTTGCGTTTCGTTAGAAGTCTATCTTGTATGGAAAATTATCCTGCCAGTGCCTGATTCCGTTAACGTCCTCGGAGCACAACGTTTGATGATATTTTATTTGCAATTTTTACTTTTGATGGATTGAAGATGATATTTAAATGCTTTCCTTGTGCATGTGAAGATGTTATCCGACAATAGTTGTCGTCGAATGTTTGCAGGTCAACTCGGAAGGTCGTCAAGTTCTACTGAGAACATCGTCGACGCGTTTATGACGGTCCAGACGTGGACAATGCAGGCTATACTAAATGCCAGTGTCTCTGTGGACTCCTTCTTTTTTCTAAGGTCAGCAAAATGTTACGATCGCTACCTTTATGTTGTTGTGCACTTCAAATCGACTTCGTATTCGAAGTAGCGTTATTGACTATTGCTTATTTTTTTTTTTTTTTTTTTTTTTTTTTTTTTTTTTTTTTTTTTTTTTGCTGGGCTGTGTGATCCTGAAATGCAACAGGCTTTGGTGATCAGGGAAGGTTTTTCTATGACAGCTGAAATTTATCTTTGGGGTTTAATTTCTTTGCTCTTCTGGCTTGCTTTTCTAGCGGTCTCTTGGTCAGTTACCTGAGCATGAAAAGATATTTAACGACGGGCAGTCTACCGCTCCTTCGCTATTATGTGCACAGATACATCAGGTTTGGACCTCTCCTAAGCTTTGATTTTGATGCAACGTCCTTATCGGTCTACGGAATTTTGGCTAGCAAGCAATGGGGGGGGGGGGGGGGGGTAATATAAGTTCGTAGGTACAATACCTGACCGCTTTATTGAACACAGGCGGTTGCATACTTGGCGGGGCGAAGCATGTAGTAGGCCGATAGCTCCTGGTCAAACATTGATTTCGCCCTTTTTATTTCCGGCCTGTCTTAGATATCCTAACAAACCTTTGGTATGTTGGACGGTAGTAGTTATACGCCTTGGCTTTTTCCAGCTTAGAAGCGTGCAAATCAGTTTATATCAGTGTGCTAAATGTTAATTAACTAACATGGATATTGTGGAAGCGAATTAGAATGCTTGTCGCACCAATTGATCCTAATTAGGGTCAATTTGTGCGACACGTCGCGACCTCCCATTGGTGCAGAATTTTGTGCAGCATCAAGAACTAATGACTCCCGGTTCGCTTTTTCTTTTCTACTTCCAATTATATTTTCTACGAATGGTACAAATAGAAGCATAGGTTAATTTAATATAAATACGGAAATTTTCTCATAAAATTCTACTTGTGCGACATGTTTCTGTGACATTTTTCTCGTTTAAAAGCTAACCGGCCATACTCGCTCTTTAGTGGGACCGGTGCGAGATAGTTCGCCGTAAAATGTTGGTGTCGCGGCCGTCTCCTGACTGCATAAGGGAGGACGAATTTGCTCGAGACTGGCCTCGAAACTGGAGTAATGAGTAGGAAGCCACGTTTTCGCTGGAACGTATGACCTGGGCAGACTTTCGTCGATGTCATCATACCCCGCATTGACATGTGTCCTCACCACTGGGCGTGTCATGGGGGGTGAGTGTTCAAGCCCTGGGATTCCACTCATCCGCTGCTCGCGAGTCGTGCTGGATCTCGTTCTGAACGCTCTAGCTTTCTCCGTAGCGCAAGATATAGGGATGCTGTCCATGCTCTCCTCTCTGTACTTATGATAGCCAACGTGTGCGTATCGGCTCTCGAGCTCTTCAATGACACTTCGGTACTGCGCAAATTTCTCATCGGAGTGAGCGGATGGAAAGATGCTGCACGCTCCCTTGCTTGTGATTCCCCGAGGAGTCGACGTTCGCCTGGGATTGTGTCGTACTTGATAAATGGTATACGGTGGCGCGCCCGATCGGGACTCGCTGCTAGAACCGAGCGTGGAGGATCGAAGCGATACTAGACGTGACCTGCTCAAATACTTGACTTTGATAGCATGTAGACTGGCCTGCAGTCTCCGTTCTTTAGTTTCTTCCCGCGTACGGGCTATTCTTGCTAGCTTTTTCCTAGAGGAACAAAAGTCATTATCGAACTCGCACGCTTAAATCTCATGCGAACCCCGTTGAATTCCAACCGGTACCCGCGTCAATAGATGTGTAAAGCAAGCACAGGAGAAACAGGTGCATGATGGATGATTTATTGATAAGCATCGGCCTGATAAACGCGTCGCATTGGAACTGGTCAACACGCGTGCTTACCCTCGTTTGACTTTCTTGATGTTGATGTAGCAGACCACGGCCAGCATGGAGATGACGAGAGTGCCCACTGCTGCAGACCAGATGAATATCGTCCTTTTGGCGTTATCCTCTGAAATGAAAAAGCGCATATTCTATCGGTTAACATTTGCTCCGATCAGCCTAGGATCTTTTACCCATAACGAAAAGGCTTATTCCTGCATTGATGCAAAGACGCCATCCTTTTTTTTTAAATATGGCTTTGACAGAATACAAGCTACTATATTAGATCCAGCATTTTATAGCATGCATGATTATCCGTTAGCGATGTTTCTAGGTATAACCAGCGCACTATGCACGCGCATGAGATAAAATGTTTACCTTCTAGCACGCACTTGTCGTTGGAGAGCTTGTAACCAGACTCACACAAACATTGGAAGGATCCTTCAGTGTTGGCGCAGCGGTTATGTTCACCCACGCACGGGTTCCCGTTGCTGCATTCGTTAAAGTCAGCCACACTTGTCACCTTCTCCTCACGAGACAGTAGCTGTCGAATCTGTGTCAGATCGTCCGGATGGTAGGTCTTGGTGTATGTGACCCTAAAAGTGTGGGATCTAGGCAGCTCTGTCACGGCAATCACGTTGAAGTTCTTCAAGGCGGACCACCAGTCATCTGCCGTGTAATCTCCAAGCACAATCTCCAGCGAGCTGGCATCTGTAAAAGAATGCGACATGCGAAGCTTCAACTGTGCACACAAACGATTAAGAGAGTAGACAGCATAGCACAAGCCATGCATTTAACTTTACGCGCAAGATATTCTCGAAAGGCGCTTAGCTATGCAGTTTCATCTGTGAGTATGCTAGTTATATATTTATGTTTCTATTTAAAAAGCTATAAAATAAGACGTGAGCGCACTGTGTGCATAACCAACAATGTTCGATTTGCGCTGACGTTTAAGTTCGGGAATTACCTTTGCCAGCATCGTGAAAGTAAGTAAGGAATCGTCGGAAAGCCATAAGAGAAAAGGAGATACATACTACTATACGATAAAGAGAAGGAGATACGTACAACTTCCACAGACGACGTCGAAGTATCCAGTCAGGCACTCGCACGTGTCTTTGCCGTTCAGCACTCTGCATGTGCCGCCGTTTTTGCAGACGCTCGACGGAGCGCATTCCTGCCCTTCGGCCACGATGCATAACGACGCAACAATTATTATGACTGAAACATAGAAGGAACAATGGTTATGGCTTCCGAAAAGTTTTCGCCGCATATTCGTCATCCTTATGTTATGTCGGACGCTATGACGAGTGTGAGAGCATCCAAGTGCATTCCGCGAGGTGCAGACATTTATCCAGGCTTGGTACCGGCAGTCCTTCATTTGGCAGACTGGTGCATCAACACGGAAAAAGCCAAGATCGTGCTGCTGTTAGCCAAATCATAAGATAATATGATGAAATAATGTAAAATAATAAAAATGTCAGCGCAAACCGTTGTGAAATTTGAGCAACTTACCTCCTGATGCAAAGGCCGCCTGACTTACGGAAGCGGCTTTTCCCAGCAGCAGCAGCATTTTTAAATTCAAGTGATGCAAAGGTAGTGGTGTATTTTGCTCTGGTTCAAATATCAGTAAAATATACGTTCCTTCAAAGTAGATTGTATATATAGTACCAGTACTCCCACACGCTCCAGTATGACTCTCACTGTCTGAGGCTGGCATTTATATGTTGATGCCAGCTGTGATTTTCCCTCGGCGATTGCCACGAGAATAGCCGGAAATAGCCCAGCGCCAGGGCCGGCAACTTTGCCAGACACGCCTCTGACATAATCGATGTCTAAATCGTTGCGTGGCGATTTCGCGCTCCTCACAATAGCGGACAATTGAAGTCGAGGTATGCGGACCCTAAATTTTAATTTTTCTAGATTCAAAATTGTTAATCGCTGTCGCGCGAAATCTGTTTGCCCTCCAGTGGTGCGGACAACCTACCCGCCTCCAGATTATGCCCAGGCGAATTTGCAACTTCTTAAATTATCGCGAGCGATTGTTTTAATCGTTGAAAATGTTCTCTCTCTTTCTCTCTTAAGCATGCCTGGAGTAACTTCCAGTTTTCCTTTCAGCCAAGTGGTGTGCCCTTGAATCTGAAAGCTGACAATCTGACTTTGAGGTTGTTAAGGCGAAGGAGCAAGCGTCGATAATCTTTAGAAATTCCTAAGCTCATTCTCGCCCACATGGAAAATTAAAGTAATTAAATGTGCGGAGGAGCTAAGCTGTTTTTTACGTTTTCATAAGCCCGCATGTTTCTCCAGCATGTTGTATTATAAGTATTTTTATGGGCTACTGTAAGCGTTCTGCCCCATCGATTTCTCGACGTGCGTGTATCGCATCCAAGTGATTTTCTTGTGGGATTCAGGATGTTCGTTACGCTTGACGTGGTCAAGAGCTAGCTTTCTTGATGATTCTGTTGTAAAGCACGAAAACAAGCTCTTCTTTTCTAGATGCTTTCGTTTGACGCAAGTGTGTTTATGTTAGCCCGATGCTCTTGGTCAAGTTTTTTTTACCATGATGCTTCAACGTAACGTAGTTCTTTGAAATCCTAGGATTGCGAAAAGGATGCAATAAATGCTCGTTTGCTTGTTCTCCGATTGGGTCCTATTTTTAATTCTGTCTTTTTAAACAAGTTTTCCAATCCGTTAATGAACAATTTTCTTTAAGGATTGTAGAAATCGCATTGTGTTGCGCTTGCTTGTGTTGGTTCTGAGGTGACAGTTTAGAAAGGAGACTTCTCTTCGCTTAATCACTGACAGTGAGGCGTCACGTGGAAACGAGCAGGCGTGTTGCGTTTCCTAACCGAAGAAACTGTGTGAAGTGCTCTTCTCTTCGGTAACTGTATTGTCTGGTGGTACCCAGTGAACCGAATACCACACAGTTGGGCTCATATCACACGGTCACGTTTATTTTAAATCGGCGTAAGTTAATAAATTCACCACTTCCTCCATTCCCCTAACACCAGACGGTTTTCGCTCTACGTTGGGCTCGCCAGTGACGTGAATGGGAATCGAACCAGGGTCGCCGGAGTGGAGCGCGTTCTTTTGCGCTAATGCTCTCTTACCCGTTAAAGATACTCAAGAAATCTAGGGGTTTTCAATAGCTTTCAAAGACTCGTAATTATCAAGCCTCTGATAAACTAGGCTACTAGTTTTTGGGTATTTCCCGCCTATCCATCCCCCCCCCCCGCTTTTTTTTTGAAAGTCCCCTCCCCTTCCCCTGGGTCTTTGCTTGTGCCCTGCTTGATGTTCGTCAAGGCGATACGGTGCGCTTGGTAAACAGGTGTTTATGACAAGCGACCACCCAGGCGCGTGACAATTCTCTCATTTTGTACACGTGTCCAGGTCGATTAGTTGAATTGATTGTTCCCGTAATGAGGCTGATCGGCGCGGGTGGTGCATTCACGCCTCCTGCTCGCACATCGCCGATTCGGCACGGCCGAGTTTGCATGGGCCGACTTTGCGAAGGTTGTTCTGTATGCTGGATTCCTGGCGATCTAGGTCGAGAAAGTCATTACTAGGGGGGAGGGGAAGTATGGCTTTAATCTACCCAACCCCCCTCCCACACACACACACACAAACCTTCGCGAAGCTCTTACCATTCCTCCAAAGCCGTCTACTAACCGCACGGAATTGCGAGCGCGCAATGTGTGAATGACGTTTAGACGTACAGGGGAAGCTCTAGTTTTGGAAGCAAGCAGACCTTTCCTGATCCTATGCTTCCCAACTTCTGCGCTTCTGCGGTACTTCATTTTGTCGCGAGAGATGGTCCTGTATGGCCATGTACAGTATTCAGGATAACATATTTATTCTAAAAAAAGTTATTGGAAACATACAGATAATATGCCGAATTTCTTTGTGTTCATTTGATTCCTACTTTGATTAAGTGATTATGTTTTGTTATAGAATAATTTTTACGCCATCGGTTGGCGGTGCGCTATGCTATTCTTTTTTACTTAAAAAAATGTGGTTTGGCTCAATGGTTGAAAGCAACTGGAAAAAGATCTTGTCTGTTAGTAGCGATAAAATGAATAGCAAAGTTATGAGCTATGTAAGACGCAGCCTGGAAAACTGGAGAGCAGAACCAAATGTTTCTGTCGTGATTTCAGACAAGGATGAATTGATCGATAACTTGTACGAGGTGTTTGCTAGTCACCTGTTGCGCGTAAGACAGAGAGTGTTCTGACGGGCAACATCAGCTGATTACTCAATTTGCGACTAAATCGAAGTGATCCAGACTATCAAAGGGAAATGCGACTTATGAAAATTACATGCACGGTTACCGCTGGCTTCTTCGGAATGTCTTCCTGTTGGTTGTCTTCGCCTTCTTTCCCATGTTCTTGCTTTGTAATGAGCGGACATTGCATCGTGTAGCCGCTTTTCTTTCTTAGGAGAGGAAAACAGATGTTTTCGAGAAATGTGGCGAAGTTTGGGAGAGTACTGCATGTCCTATGTCCTGTATAGGGATACTCGGGTTAGAGCGTGGCCTCTTGACGCTAGCCGCACTGAGCTTATCTTTCCGCCCGAAGAAGTTTGTTGTAGCCCATGCTTCTATCTGTTTGTTTTTGCTCGACCCTGCTCGAACCCGATCAAAATAACAATTACTGCCACTCCCCCGGCATTATGTGATTGTTTAATTGGCACGTGCACAACCACGCCTCTGAACCAGGGAATTCCCTTCGTGACTGTAGGCACTGGGAAAGTTATCCCACGAGAGGAGTCCCTGGAGGAGAAACTGAATCTTTTTTTTTTTTGCTTCCAATTAGTGTTGCCTTGGGTCTTAGTGACCGGTCACTATGGGTGCATCGTGTTACGAAGTATTGTTGAAACGCATCCACGCAGTAAGGTCGAGTTAACATAAGCTAGCAGCAGTGGGGTGGGGGAGTAGGCTGCCAACTCTTGAAGCGATGCATATGACGTGCGGGAAACGTTAATAATTTTTCCTATTCGCCACCAAAACAACTTGGCTTAGTTTTGCAAAGTTGGTGTGTGTCGTGAGTGCCACATACCGCACCGCTAGGCTCATATCACTTATAAACTCTGCCAGTTTATGAAAGAATGTTTCACATAAAAGAATATCTTCATGAGTTATCCGCGTTCGATTGTATGTGCTTGTGCGATGTATGCCAGGCTGTGCCCTGTGTGTATGTGTGTGTGTGTGTGTGTGTGTGTGTGTGTGTGTGTGTGTGTGTGTGTGTGTGTGTGTGTGTGTGTGTGTGTGTAAGTCATAACTGGACTCTAATGGTCTAGTAGTTTGAGCTGCTTCTTCATCTCTGTCGACCGGGTTCCGTTCCCGGTCGACAGAAATTTTGTATCTCAACTGTGATTTTATGTAGTACGAATACCTAATAATGTTTTAAGGGACTCTTCTACCCAAATTAGCTAAGAAGAGCCCTCCTTCCCAATTAACTATCCAATAGATTATCTTGCTGGAGTTAATTATTTAGCTTGCTATCTGGGAGAAATAAATTGTTGTTGTTGTTGTTGTTCTTGTTGTTCCCTCGCACGTCACTGATGACTTATGACTGGTGATAATATGAAGCTCGTCTGGCGTAGCGGGGGGGGGGCGGTGGGGCAACGGCAAAACCGGAAATGTCAATATTTGTCGTTGGTGTTGTTATTATTATTATTATTATTTTTTTTTTTACGGTCGTGTGTATTTGTCCTGCTGCAAGTTTTAATATCTTTTTTTTTTAGCTTGTTTGAGTCAATGGCATTATTCTGTGACACTGTTTATGAATTCTTTAAATTTCGCTTTTTTAAATAGCAGCATAGCATCGTCACGATCTTGTTTCTGAGCTTCTGATTCTTGGGCGACTTTTGTAGGCTGACACCGCCGATGATGCTGGTGGTCCTGTTGTCAATGTATGTCATTCCAAGTATTGGCTCTGGGCCGTATTGGGTGCCGATCAACTTCGGCGGTCCGTTTGTTGAACCTTGTTATAAATATTGGTGGACGAACTTGTTGTACATTAACAACTTTTATCCGAAGCACTTGGAAGAGGAGGTACGTGAAAGTAGCTCGGTGCTGTTGCGTACCTTTTAAATGCTCTTTTCCTTGATTAGAATTTAGGACAACTTCTTAAGATTTCGGAAGCACCGCCATCCGTAGTATTACAGATCCACGCAGAGTGCTGCCTTTTTCATTTTCTGCGTTGTCAAACTTTTGAATCAACGTGACGAATGCTCCGTCTACGAAATCCTTGTCTACTCTGCCAAATGAGTTCGTCGTTAGTGTCGAATTTACGCGTCAAAAACGAACGCATGCCAGCGAGTGGCAACCAGTTCGCATACGAAACGATCGTCTGAGTTGTCGTCTACTCGCGGTTGACAACGTGAACCAGGATGAAGGCCCGGAAAAAAAAACAGGATGATCGTAAGACGTGAACTAACCGTGACCAGAACTCATCCGGGGATGAAAATAAGACGTGAATTGACGTTGGATGAGCATAAGACCGTGGCGAGCACTCAAACGGGGATGAACGTTATCCGTGAAGTGACCGTGGCGAGAGTTCTCCTGCCTTCTGGTTTGGAATTCCGCGTGGGCCGAAATCGTGTGAACGTGAAGTTGTGTCTATTCCGGGGGACTTTTCGTGGATGGCGGCACTGTGGGGTCGCTCTGGCAAATCCATGGTTGGTTTGCTCTCCGCATCGTTTATGCCGGGATTCTCATCTTGATCGCACATTATCATCACGATGCTTTTTTTCCTAGTGTCTTATCTGGGGATGGTACTTGGCGAATGATATGCAGTTCTACATCATCAGTCCATTGATATTGTATCTCATGTATAGGTAAGTTGACTCGCTCGTTAAGAAGTTCTGGTCTTGAATGTGCGCTGGGTGTTTTGGTGTGTTTTTTTGTGTGTTAAGTAAGCATGTTATCGTTTTCAAGACTGGCGCTTGAGTTTGTGAAGTCGTGCAGTCACCGGAAGATGACTGCGTTTTTGATTTCATTGACTTAGAATTGTGTGTTTCTGGCAGATTCAAGTTGCTGGGGACGCTGCTCGTAAACGGACTCATCATATTTATCTGTGTTCTAATTAACGGTGTGCTGATTGGGGCTAAGCACCTCGTAATGAGCTCCAATCTGAAGGGCCAAACCCCGATTGACCCCAGGTAAGCAAGTCCTTCCCAATTTTAGCTCTGCTCTGCATTTGTTGCTCTGCCGTTTGCCTCAAGGTCAGCTGCTGAGATGGATTGTGTTTGAGATGTGACTGTGTTTTCAAACTCAGCTGGAAGTCAAAAACTTTTATCGGTTACTGGTTTGTGGCTGGGTTGGGATTTGGAATATTATCTTTTGAGAGACAGCTAGTCAGCTGTTTGTTTTCAAATCTGGTAGAGTATATTCTGAGTATGTTCAGATCTATTGAGAGCCATTGTCGTTCTTATTAATTAATTTATTTATTCATTTTACTGTTTAGTCAAACCGAGTTTATAGTGACGTGGTTGTATCTCAAGCCTTGGACTCGCATTGCTCCGTACTCCGTTGGACTCGCGCTCGGATATATCCTGATCACAAAGAAGAAAATCACTGGAAAATATGCTCCTGTACGTTTGCGAGTGCTTTGATCAAACATAGTAATATGTTGGTAACGTGTTCCATGTATACTCTGCAAGAACAGCGTGTTTTTGTCTAGAATTTGTTTAACCACCTCTCGCACCTGCTAGCTGCCCTTCTGATAGCCGTTCTTCTGCTAGCGTTAGAATTGAAAAAAAGGACTGATTTTATGACAAACAAGTGACGAAGAGAATGAAGCTACTTGTTAGGAAGCTTGAAACGAGACCCTACCA